>CALYDF020000444.1:0-71636 GCA_944474145.2 Dicrocoelium dendriticum | reverse complement strand
CTCAGAGGAAGAGCGAGTGGAATTGCAACACTGAACGAGCCTAAGCCGCAAAATGCAGGGGTGTGGTATGAGCATGGTAATGGCAGTTGTTAGTATGCGCCTACGCCTTCCGAACGCACACACAATGGTTGCCCAGGCGATTTCCGCCGCCAGCCGAGCAGTAACGCCTACGCGTGTGAGCGAGAATCGTTTTGTAAGCCCGTAAAACCAACTGGCTCGATCGATGCCAAGTTCCCGCCAGAGACAGCCAATCAAAGAAGAACAAACCGGAATTGCTTAACGGAACGAAGGTTACCTTATAAATAATACTTTACATTCTGGTCCACATAGAGTCTGATGGCTGCTCAGTCTACGTTTATGATTTTCGGAGGGCGCTGCATAACGGTTACGACGGCAAGCAAGGGCAAAGGTGGGATATCGACGAGATGTCAAGTACGATAGCCACTGCAGCCGTAGCAGTAAGGACTTTATGTCATGCTAGGCAGTAGCCGGGTTATTTGGACGGTATAAATAGATATTCCTTACAAGTGAACTCAACCGGAAATACCTCACATGCCAGGTCGTTGCACTCTTCAGCCGCGTGCATTCTAGATGACTCTTGTGAGGCTCAAACTGGCAACCCGACGTCTACCAGTTTGTAGTCAAGACCGCTAAGCGACGGTGAGTTGGCTACTCTGTTATTTAAATGACAGTAACGTGCAAGCCTGTGGATAGGGTGCAGCACTATATCACCTCTAGTAACTTAGTCTTACCGAATGTGACCGTTCTTCGCGGCTCGATGGTTTCTATCACAGACTGGCAAAAGTAGAGTTGTGGGTCCGAGCCCTACAAGATGGAATGCCTTCTGCTAACAAATGCCGAAAAGAGTAAACAGCCGTACAGTGTATGGTATGTGGCGTTCCGTTAAGCAGTAGGTGACGATTGCTTCTGAGAAGATGAACAAGCGTAAAGACGGACCGCTGGGATCGACAAGGATGCGCTTTGGTCGGGAAAGCATGCAGGATTTTAGTACATGGGAAGATGCCGGCCAGTGTAAAGAATATGGACAAGTTTAGAAATGTGCACCGGCAGATATCTCGTGATCTGTCCCAGTAAATGGAATGATATGTGCAAAAGGCGAAAAGCCTTCTGTGTGACAGACTGAGTGCAGAAGGTGAGATTATATGCAATCAGATGTTACGCTGTCCGAATAAGGGTAAGAAGAGTTTTCCCGGACGGTTACTTACTTCAATTATCAAAATGAAATAGCAGTGGATCATTGGAAATGGCTTAACCACAGTACGTAGGTTGTGCTACGAGTGCGCCAGAAGCGGCTAGTGAACAGAAAATCGGGTGCATGTTATGACAACCGCCTCGTGTCATTAGCTCGTGCAGCCCAGTGCCCCCTCCTCCGATCAGACTAGAAAAGTCGTCAAGGTGGCCATGTCCACAGATGACAGGCAAAGGGGTTGAGTGAACTTAAGTGAAAACAAGTGACATCGATTCCGGCATCAACTACCAACTTTTCCTATACTGCGGCTAACGTGGCAGGTTGCAGCATGCATGATATGCATACGCACTTCACATGCTAGGTTCCGACACACATGATGCAACATTGGGGAAAGTGCCTACGCGTCCGTGTGCCTATTAACCGCCGCTGTACGGGACGTGTCCAACAGTACTGTGTCGGTGCAAGGATCCCACAGCGGATCCTGGTCCGTCTATATCCCCATGTACGTCTAGTTGGCTGGGTTGAGTCAGATATAAACGATTGCCGTTTGTGTTGAAATACATCTGACTGTCTCTTGTTAAATCATGGCTCCAATTCGCACCCTTCACCCAAATTCACGGGGATTACTGGATCCCTGATTAGAGCTATGCAGAACACATTGCATTTGTAATATCGTCTTCATGTATGTATTTGTCTCATGTCTCCTTTCCATTTCCTCACTGACTGCTAGCTCAAAAAACAATAAAGATATTTGTGCTTGTGGGTAGCAGATACGTTGCGATGTAGGCCAGCTATGTTGTCCATGTGAACATGGGCGTGTTAACTGAGAATCCGGGAAATGAATACTTCTAGCCAGCAGGAGTACCGCTAAACCAGCTCAACCAATCAAATATCACCTGACGCAAGCATCTGGAGTAGGGTTGTTTACGCGTGCGTCGTGAGAAAATTGCCATGGGCTATTTTCCATCGATTTGACCAATGTGTTTTCCTCTCTGGGAAAGTCAGTGGTAGCTTGACATATATAACAGTTATAAAGATACAAATGAGTACTTTGTGTTTGGAACAAATGGGGCAGTTTTAGGTAGCATAAAGGAATAGGCTGTATTGTGAAACTCACTGTTTTGTGCATAAATTACCCTCGCGTAGCCTGTAGGTAAAATGGGAATATATGCTTTATGTACGAGGGTGGATGCATTTTCAACATTTCATATAATCAACTGCTAATAGACTAAAAGGACACCATCCAAAATACAAAATTCTATGAATGGATAAACAAAAGAGAAAGGAGTACACTGTTGTCACTCAAGTCAACAGAACCCCATTTTTGTGGTGCCTCAATTTGCATTCACAGTTGTAAAAGAATGGACGGAAGGTTCGGCATTTGGATCCCGTGGGAAAGGCAGCCTTCCTAGAGCACTTGTTCATACTTGGCTCCAAATGGCAAAACAACAAATTGTAAACTGTGCGCAATGTCGTGGTTTCTGCGCTCACATTTTGGATGGGGTGAGATATTCTCAGTTACCTTGGAAATGATATACCCAAGGAACTTGACGGAAGATTCTTTCAAAACTGATATGTACAAATTAAATAGCATAAAATTGATGTTCATCGAAAGGGTAATGGCTGATCTAAAGACCCAGCAATTCGCATTATCCTAGATGGCAAATTATCCACAGCGATAGTGGTATCACCTGTGAAACACTCTGACCACTTTCTTTAAGTTATCTATGTCTGGAAGACAATCATTTACATCACATTTAGCCAATCGAACTGGATAAAAGAACTTGAATTAAATGAATGTTAAGTGTCACCTGCTTGTCACAATGCCCTCCGCGACCAATTTCGTCCACCTTTGCGCGCATCAGGTGGATAAAGAAGGAATGTCACCCAAACCCTGAAGGTTTGCCACGTCTCTGTAGCCTCTATTTCTCAGCCACCGCGCCTGGCAACACCGGTCACTGTGACCAAGAACTCACTGGAGGGGCCATTTGGAAGTACACGTTTACATGTATTGTACCAGACCATGTCTAGCAAGAACTCGGTTCACACTGAAGCGAACCAAGGATGATGTATTCATCCGCTTCAGATTCCGCTGCAGTGATGATCGAACTGGATGGGGTTCAATTCACAGTGAGTTGACACTCAAAATGAGATCATTCGTCGTTATCATGTCATTGAGTGAGGGCTTCAAAATCGTTTCTCCATACGGTTGAGTTAGTTCGCTAGTAACGAACACCTCGGGAAGCATGCAAGAATAAAAATAGTTAAATAAAGTCGTTCGCACGCAAATCCGGACTAACCCGAGCTGGAATGTTGCTATTAGACTGTCCTCTGTTATGCGCCAAGTCTACTACGTTGGCCAGCGCTCAAACCTCGGTAGAAAACGCACGGATCGTTAAACGAATCAACATATCATGGTAACACTCGAGTTGCCGAGAGTCCGTGTCGAAATGTAGGATGAGAATGCACCGGAAATACAGTGTTGGTTTCAAAGAGTATCCAAAAGAGTGCTCCAGATCGGCAGAAAGTGACAAATTGTGCCCTCCGATTTTATGGTGACAGATTTCCTAGCAAAATTATACGATGAATGCCTCGGCATACATCTTAGTCTCGTGAATGATGCGCAAAATTTGTATGAAATGCATCTATGCAATCCTTATTAAAAGACTTTTGTCTAAAGCACAGAAGGAGCGACTTGAGTTGTAGTAACTTGAGCTAATGCTTTAGACACCTCATATGTTAAGATTAAAACGGCTTCGCTACAGCATGGTCGCTGTAGCTGGAGAAATTCACATCAGGATCCAAACTCAGATTGTCCCGATAAAGGTATTAAGCCTGTAGCACTAGGCTAACCGATTTCGTCTGTGGTTACTTTGCAGGACTAAGGAAATTTCATCTTTCGGTTTGAATGATCAAAGCGAAGTTAAATCGCAGCATGCAGGCGCAATTAAGAGACGTATAATATATATACAAAACAATTTCTTGGATCGGAATTAGTTTTAATGTCTATCTCCCTCTCATATACGGTGCTTGAGATGAATTAAGTAATTTAGGCCCATTACCGATTGTAATTAATGTGCCAGGAGCAGTTAGAGCACAAATAAACATATGGGCTTCAACAAGCCACCCTTTAATCCCAAGAAAATATCAAACCAAATAATCGGTTTTTCGCACTCAACCTAATTTGCAGAATCCAAAGGATTCCGCAAGTAGCTCTTATCCATCGCCGAGGCTATCTACATTCACCATCTTAAGTCGGAATTATCTTCACAACAAAGATTCATACAGCCAATACTACTACCTTGGCATACCAACACTGTTACTTAGTTATGTGGTTGTTACTTTACCTACCTAATTACTTCGAACTACTGAGTATTGTATGTATGTTTAGTTAGTTCACCTGGCATACCATCTATATGGCTGTCTTAAGTTATCGATTTTGATCATTCAAACAGTCCAGAAGTCAATCCCAGCCCGAGTTGACAAGTTCTCCAAAATCAGTGTTAAGTAAACGTTTTGGTCCGATAAAATTTTACCGAAAATAATTCTTCACCCTGAACTGATTGTTGATACTAATTCATATTAATGAAATGGAAATATTTGCTTAGCTGAAGACAAATATTGCCCGTCATTCATTGAGATTAAACGTCGCCCAAACCAGCATCAAAAGTCCATTTTGCGGATCGCCACAACAATTGGTCCGAGGGATTCCAAACTTGATACTAGACTGCAATTAGCCATGACGAACCATTCATTCGTCCACTTGTATTTGAAGCAAACAAACATAAAAGAAACCTTATTGCAATGCACCCAGTGAACTCGGTCGAACATACAAAACCACCTACAAACCCAACATTTTATCAAAATTAAACGCTAATATGCTGCGGAACATTTGATTACAAGAACTTGAACCTGCTACCAAACAGATTTAGCTCAGAGTATTCTGTACGCATTTATTAAAAGGATCATGTCAACTCGAGTGTGTATTCCAGTCTGTTTGGTCTCTAGTGCTGAACGATTGAACAGAAGTCTTGACACGTCGAACGGTAATCCGGCATCTTGTAAATTCTGTACCTTTACACAGTAACCGAGATCTACCCAAAAACATCGCACGTGTATTGCGGAGGATAGAACACCTAAATTGTGCATTCTTGTGCTTCCTCAATTGTAACGCACTATTTTGTGTTCAAGACGATGTGTGCACACATAGATCGGTACGATGAAGTATTTCATCGCAGTGCACACAAATATTTTTGAACAATTATAAATTAAACCGAATGGATGTGATATCTATTCCTTCATACTTATTTGAAAGTTCATACCTTAGACTGCATTTGTTTTAGTGGGCAAATGTCAGAAACCACACTTGAGATTTCATCTCAGTATAACGGAACAGACTGACTGGCAATCTTGAAAGCCATATTCGTGAAGAGCAAGTCGGGTTTCGTCGGGGTCGTGGCTGCCTTGACCACACCTTCACTTTGCATCAGTTGTTGGAGCACCGACACATATATGGGCAGCCCACAGTTGTCGTGTTCCTCGATATCAAAGGTGCATTCTATTCGGTGGACAGACGTGCACTTTAAGACTGTCTGGTCAGGAAAGGTGTACCTGAGGAATATGTAAATATTATCCCAGCATTATACGCGCGTAGCTCGGGAAGAGTGAGGGCTTACGGCAAGCTATCGTCGCCCTTTAATATCTCCAGCGGTGTGAGACAAGGATACCCGCTGTCACCTTTCCTCTTCAAATTCGCTATTGGTGAAGTCATAGAAATCGCGTTCACAGGACACGGCTTGGAGGGTGTGGATCTGCTCCCAGGTGAACGACTTCTTGAGGTTGAGTATTTTGATGACATTGCTCTAATCTGTGACAGCCCACAAATGTGCCAAGCGGCACTGGACAGAGTAGCACTGGCTGTCCGTCAGTTCGGGCATTGCTTCGCTCCCTCGAAGTGCAAAGGGTTCCTCCAAGATTGGTCTGGACCGCTTCCTATGTTGAACTTTGGTGGGGATCAGCTAGAAGTCGTTCGAAAACTCAACTACCTGGGAAGTTGTATCAGCGCCTGTGGGATTGAAGATAAGATCACGAACCGTAAAACAAAAGCTCGAGGCGCTTTTGCTAACCATCGTCACTTATGGCGCCGGCGCGACATCATTCTCGCCCTAAAGGTTAGAGTGTACAATGCAGCGATATGTTCGACCCTACTGTACCGTTTTGAAACCTGGCTCCTTAGATCAACGGACATAAAGCGGCTAGTTACGTTCGACCACCGGTGCCTTCGCAATTTAGCACACATCTGGTGGGAACATCCAGTAAGCAACGAGCGTGTTCGACGCCTTGTATATGGCACAGGAAAAGGAAATGAACAGCTCAGCACCGTCATTTCAAGCACCAGGCTCCGATGGCTCGGCCAAGTATTACGCATGTGAGCCCGCCGACTCCCGCGACGTATGTTGTTTGCGCGCCGGGGGTGTGGATGGAAGAAGAGGAGGGGTGGCCAAGCGATGAATTGGTCGATAGCAATGATGGCCCTCACTTCGAAGTTGACCTAGGTTGGAGCGTCTCGGCTCCCTGGTTGGGGTCCGAAAGACGATGAACACGTTTGGCTGGATACACTTGTTGATATGGCGAGGAGCCGACCTCAGTGGCGTTCGTGCTGTGAGTTACTTTGTCCCACCCACCCCTCTTAGCCTTCCCCCACCAACTACGATCTCACCATTTAACCTTATATAAGTTTGCGTAGTAATTTACTTTTCTACATAGTAGCTGGCAGGTAGGTTACCGGAACGATGCCCATTCGTTACTGGTAGCTCAGATAGCTTGCTCCTGTTGCACTTTCCCGTTTTTCTTTTATATATTGCGGCACAGTAGCTGAGGTGTTTCCCACCTCTAGCTAACGTGTATAATGATGATGACGGAACAGATAGAAAACACACATTTCCATTCCTTTGTCTAAATTATTGACATATTATTCATAGCTTAGTTCCAACACCATACCCTTAGTAAAAACGATCGGAGCTACTTTTGCTTGTTAAATGTTCCAATTATGAGTTTACACACTTGCGGTGGATACTCGTTTCCAGTTATCTGTAGGGATCCTTGCTTTCTCTGCTAAATATAGCCTGCTGTCTGCCATTACTATTGTATGTGCATTTCCGAGAAATAATTGGCCTAATGGGAGTAACATAGGGTAGATTACCGAAAAACTGCCACACATGTCTTTAGTGACTTTCTTGCAGCAATAATATCGACGTGCCTTTTCTCACTCGTCGTTAATCTCGATTGTCGCGCGACCTCCAGACATGTAACCAACAATGTTAAGAGCCGTGTGTTAAACTGAATGCGCGAGATAGTTTGCACTTGTGAAGCAGCGTGTGCGCAAATCGTTTGTTGGCATATGTGCATGGAACTGAAGCAGGCTGCCTATGGAGTCTATCATTCTGTATAGAAAGGGTCACCAAAATGACTGGTAAGAAAGGTCAATGCGGATAGCGCTCGCCGGACGGCTTTCCTCACTCTGTTTGCATCGTTCAATAGTTTGTGCAGAGCAAATTTTTCGTGTCTATTCCGGTTAAATTCAGTTGTTTTGCGATTCTGAATTTCTTTATTGTGTATTAGTGTGAAGTCCGTATATTGTAACGTGGTGTTTGTATCGTGTACTTATCGTTCAATGTATCACCATTACCGTCACATCTGCTAGGCTATCTGCACTGACGAAGCTGACGCCCTGTGGCACTTGTTACAAAATAGCTGGGCATAGAGCCACTGCAGTTACATGCCTCATGTGTGGTGTGAAGTTCCACATTTTATGTGTTGGTTCGTCTATAGGGCATTTTAAAATACCACGTGAAATCCAGCATGGCATTGTCCAAATATTGTGCACGAAATGCTAAGTAACTGTGCAAGCACAAACAGCCGAGAAGCTGCGCGAGTCTGCAAGACGGGCGAAACGTTCCATAGGGAGGAGCCCTGTGGGTTCATCCAAGCAAGCGGAAACCCAGCCACCTCTATGTTCGAACTAACCCTGTTGCCCACCGGCTGCAGGCTCGCCAGAGCGATGTCCACCCGTTGTTGGAGCCTCAGCTGGCATGCCTGTGTTGCGTACCACGGACACTAACATACCGGTGTGCGATAGCGTATCCAATGAAGACCAATGGATAATGCAGCGAAGCAGACAGAAGAAGATAACTGCCAGCAACCAGCGGCGTTTTAACCTTGGGATATTTCACACGCCTGATTTGACGGATGCTAGTCCTCAGGCTCCTTGTAACCGAAGTGGATTTTCTGCAGAGCCTGATTGATAAGCTTCTCGACGTGATTGAAAAGGGGTTGCGAGGGAAGAAAATCACCCGTATTGGAAAGAGAGAGGAAGGGAAGTCCCGGCCTCTGCGAGTCACGTTTGTTGATGAAACCAGTCCGAGGCTGATACTATTCTACCTCGGTAGGCTGAAAGGTCTAAAGATCCATATTTGTCCAGATTTAGATCCATCGAACGGAGAGAAACTGAAGTCCTCTATTGTGGAGCTGAATTGGCGGACTGATAGAGGAGAAAAAATAATCTTCACTTTCTAAACTTTCAAGTAGTTCACCGGGTCCCGGATCAACAAGTCGATGACGCTTCGTGCGAGTCCGTCGGTTCCTACTGTGGCCTACTCGTAGCCTTCACAAACTTTTGTAGTTTATTGAACAAAGGTGGCGATCTAAAACACTTCGTTGCCTCTCCTCGTCCGGACGTAGTACGAACGGCCGAAAATTGGTTAAATCCTGAAATCACTACCCAGGAAGTCCACATCAGTGACTACTCGTGCTTCCGGTGCGACAGAATATCAAACGATCGTGGCGACGTGCTGTTAGACATTCGGTACTCGCTGCGCGGGAGACTGGCACATATTTACCGAAGATGGCCTGTACGAACAGTTATGGTGCTGGATCCGCCTGAGATAGGCTGAAATGTTGGTGGGCGCAGATTAACGCACCCCGCGAAGTCGATGCCCGGATTGGTTGTCGCATATCAGAAACTACATGTGTGTGGGAGATTTTAATTTCCCTCTAATACTGTGGCGTGAGGTGCTTGAGTACCGTTCACGGCTCATTGTCCGATCACAATAGGTGAGGTGCAAAGACTGGAACGGGTTCAGCATATAGCTACCCGGCTCCTTCCCAGTTTATGTGATGTGTCGTTCAAAGACCGATGTAGGAGACTAGGGCTTTATACCCTGTCATATCGTCGACTTCGAGTTGACTTCATTATGAGGCACCAGATACTACACCAAGGCCACCTCCCTATGTTGAGGCCACTGCTGCGCTTTCGCTCACCAAACAGCACCCGCAGACACCGGTAAATTCTAGCTGTGCGGATTTAAAGTGGATCGCTCACTCCCTATGTTTCGAGCGTCCAGTGGCGAAATATCCGAACAAATTGTCGGAGAAGCTAGTCAAAGCGAAATCGGTATCGGTATTTAACAGGTTCCTTGACGACCACTCTGCGAAGTACAGGTATAAGAAGCGTATTGTCCCGGGACCATAAGTAATGCAGCTGCAATTTGCTGCCACAGCGCAAGAATCAGCGACGTGATTCCGCGCAAATGCCCGATCCACCTACGATGGAGCAACACAGATTTTTAGCTTCACGCTCTCTATTTTCAGTATCCAGTATTCGGACAACACGACAAAACGACGTGAGATCTAAATATAGCTGGTTGACGTAAACCGCCGCAGTTGTGGACAGTGGTTCAAACGGGAGCAGGAATATTTATGGTTATAGTCCAGAAAAATATTATGTTTCGTAAATTCCATTATGTCTGTAGCACATGTGCGTATGACAACAAACTATCAACAGAAGAAACGACAGAATTAGCAGCAATGACATGAATAGAGAAACACTTCACTACTTCTAAAAACATAGTTGGGAATGATTGGCTAGGGAAAGTGCGCCATCCAATTACCTCTACGTATTATGTTCAACAATATACCAAGTTTTAATTGTTATTTTATATTTGTCACGATGCTACTCCGAGTGTATGCTGTGTGCTCTACGGATACCAATCGACAACGATAGCATGCAAGCTAGGTGACGAATGAGAAACAATAGGGAAAATCGAGGCACCGGGAACAAACTCACATCGGATAGGCTACAAGCAGTCGAAAGCAGATTAACTTGAGTGAGGAGTAAAGTAACGCGCAACTCAGTGGGCAGGAAATGCAACCATTAAAACAAATGGATAATCGGTAAGTACAAAGGCAAATAAAATCACGTTGTGAAAAACTGAAATAGTACGTGTTTCAAGTCTACCACGATTGTGCTAGTTACTACATTTACAATATTTAAGTAAAACGAAGAACAAATGTAATTTAAGATATTTCTCCCGCTTTTATGCCAAAGCATATCATCACATAATAGGAATAATCCACCTAGTAGGAGTAACTTAGTTATGCAAACAATGCGGTATCATTCTAATTGTTCTAAAGTGCCACATCGGATCTTTTGTCAATATTTTCAGTGGGAGCAGCTATCAGCACACTGCGGCAGGGATGCAGTTAGCGGCACCCGAATGCCACGATTCGTCTACCGTTATTTCGTAATCTAGAACAAACAGTTTCGCAGTATCACCATAATGCATGTTATCGCAAGCTGAAGGCCCAGTGATGTATACAACATTCCATAAACAATTCATTCATCATCATTCTCACGCGCCTGTTCCCTGAAGTGACCGGCTGTAGTGAATGCGAGCGAATCACTCCGCGCACTTTGACCAAATGACTCAGCGGTCATGCGCGTAGTTCCACCCCTTCGCAACGAACAAAACAATGTATTTATAGCGGACTGATTTGGTGGTCGATAGTGAACGCCATGAAATAGGAGATGTCTTTCGCATGCATGTTACCGCGAAGGATTCCTAAGTTCTATGCAGCGAGAATTCAGGTGGTGTATCCAAACAGGTAACATACCAGAAAGTTTTAGAGGGAACGGACGCAAATTATCTGATCAGCGTCTTTGGCATCCGCATAATGGAAGAAACAGCAAGATTTAAACAAAGGGTTTAGCTGATAATACTTCGGCATACAAGCAGCAGGATACTACGTTATCCTGACGTTAGGAATGTTGGGTAAACCACTCCATCTAATGAAAAGCATAGACCAGATGGTAGTAAATAAGAACATCGATCTCGCTACAAACGACTTGTGCAAGGAATCATGCAGCAAGTATCCGGTTGCCCGGAATTCAATAATTCCGAACCGTAGGACGTTTGGTAGGAAGCAATTCAATGGGAAAAGAACTAGAAGTGGTAGAAATCATCGCTATGAGGACCGTACCCAAGAGAAAATGTAACAAAAAACCAAAAGTGTTATCGAATGCATTTCTGCTCCACAAAACCGACAATTCCAAACCCTACTTTTCAGAAAAAGTTGTGAGATGATTGAAGTGTGGCTACGAATGAAACAGTACACGTGGAAGCAACGAATCAACTCGTTCGTCTTGGCAATTCTTTATCGCTCGGTGTCCAAAGAGATATTGATGTAGTAACCCTAGAAACTCCATAACAATGCTTAGTCTTGAAATATATACGATGCTGAAGATTTAGTAGTGCATACCGTAGTTTATATTTCATTGAAACATGCTCGTAGGGTCAGAGGTGGGACGTCGTGTACTTATTCATCACCCATAAGTGCTAGTAAAACCGGACAGATTCGCTACAATGTGAATTCCATATGAGCCTGCTAAGAATAAAAAGCCGTTGGACAATCAATAGATTAAGCTGATTCAACGGACATTCTCCACACGAGACAACTTATTGAGGATTCGAACCCTAAAAGATTAGATGGAATGCAATAGATTGCAATGCTAATGAAAGGGACTTACAGTGCTTTTCCTGGAGTGTTATTGATATCTGACTGAGACTAAAAGTGACGAAGTTTTAACTATTGTTGCGAATATTCAATTAGTTAAACGATGGCATTGAGATATAAATTATTTAGATTTAACTCATGATGTCTACGCTCAGGCAAGCAGCCAGTACATGTAAGTAGAAAAACTAGATGACCGTTTCGCCCGGATATGGTTGGCGGCATCTGAATGTGAATTGGCCCGTCACTTCCAACTCCGTAGTACAACCACAAGACGCCTGAGCCAACAGAGGGACCATGGATGGCTTGCGCTACACCAACCGCGGCTCCGTCCACACATTTATAGTTATTTATTTATTTATTTAAAGCACTTGTTCTACGACTGTACAAGAGCAAAATGAGCAAATACTACTACAAAAACTTCATGGCATCCATTTTCTAAGTTGTGTTGAGAAGGTGATCGCACGTATGCTGCTTTGCCGCGTCATCACTCAGGCTTTCGAAACGCAAGCGGCGAAAGATCGATGTGTATACTCGTTGGGGCGCGACACCATGGTGATATAGTTCAGGGCTCCTTAATTACTGGAGAAATGCAGAGGGTTACACTAGCCATCGTACTCGCTGTTCGTTGACTTCACCAAGGCTCATGATTTGGTGCACGGCCAGACGGGTTGTCTGAGTAAGTTCTTAAGTCTTCTTAAATGTCTACAGAGTGGTATCAGATGACCTTGATGTTGTCTTCGTACTGAAGCGAGGTGTTAATTCCATCCAGTCACTTGGCTTTGCTCATTTTAACCATGCTCGTTTTGTGCATGTTTGTGAATAGGAGACCAATGTTATTGAACAGCATCCGTCGGTGATTAGCCCAAGTTCGAGGATCTTTGTAGTTTCCTTTCAATTATTAATAGCTCCGTCAATAGGACCGACTGCGCTGCCTGTTAGAAGGGTTCCGGTTGCTTTAAGTGGCGAATTCGCCACTGAGTTAAGTAACATGACGCAGTTGAGCGTAATCGCTAAGGTTGACGAGCCGACATACTAGGTTAGTCAAGTCGGGCTTGTTGCGAAAAAGAACGGTGCTTTGCGTTTTTGCATAGATTCCAAGTCATTAAAGGAAGCTGTACGCAGAGAACAATACAAGCTGCTGACGCTAGATGTTCTGCCTCGTTTGTCTACTGTAAATACTTCACCAAGGTTGGCATCTCATCGGCGTTCTGCCACATGGTCCTTGATGAGAAATGCAGTTTCCCGACGAGGTTTGCGACACCTTTCTGGCGTTTTTGGTTTAATTGTCTCGAACGAAAATTTTCACATGCGGTTATTGCAAGCTGTTGATGATCTAGACGGCGTAACATGTGTAGCTGACGATGTGCTGATGTACGGCTCAACCGACCAGGAACACGACATCAATCTGCATCAGTTTTACAGCGTTGCTTTCAAAAGAACATGCAACTCAAAGGCTAGAAAGTTGAGCTCCTGAAATCGGAACTGCTTTTTCGTGGCCACGATCTGACATCTGAAGGAATAAAGATGGACGACGGAAAGATCGAGACAGTGCAGATGACGCCACAACCAACGGACGTCAAGACTGTTAGTTGTTTAAATGGTATGATGAATTATTTGAGCTGGTTCTTACCAATCCTAGTTGAAATCACGACGCTAATCCGGAGGCTGACACACAAAGTTGTAGAGTGGAGCTGGAGAGAAGAACAAGGTGGCGCATTTAAAGCCATCAAGCATCTCATTAGCTGTGCCCTAGTAATCCGCTACTACGTTCCAGGTTTGCATTTTGTGGTACAGTGTGGCAGCAGTCAAAAGGGAATAGGCGCCGTTGCAATGAAGGATGGTGAACCATTGGATTTCCGCAGTAGAGCGCTCACAGCGGCGGAACAGTGCTATGCGCAGATCAGAAAGGAGATGCTCGCTGTCGTCTACACGATGGAGCGACTTAACGATTACTCCTTTAAGAGGATGACTACCATGTATGCGGACCATAAAACGCCCGTATCAATAGCCAGTAAACCGCTGCTCAGTTTACCTCGACGTCTCGAATTAATTCTTGTCCGGCTCCAAAAATACCACATGGATCTTGTGTACACCACAGGGACGCAGATGTTCATCTCGGACGCTCTGTCCAGTACCCATCTTCTGATAGTTGAACACCAGCAAGAAGAAATCGAGGCAGTAAACATGTTACTGCATCTGGCGGAAACGGTGGATCGCCTGAAAGAAATAAGGCGTCATACAGAGGCAGTCATCAATATGCTTAGATGCCAGTTCGCCAGAACGGAATACCGAAGGAATTGCTGTCCGACAATGTCTCGCAATTTACAAGTGCTGCATTCCAAACCTTCGGGAAAAATCAGAGACATTATTCGCATCGACAAACATCCCGTATCACCGGCAATCGAACTTAGAAGTTATGGCAACGGTCAGACAAGCCAAAAGGCTGTTGTCGAAGACCAGAATCACTCTGTTGCTGTTGGAAATTGGTGACGTCACCGTACATAGGAATAAGTCCAGTTCAAGATGTGTACAGCAGAAGGACAACAACCATAATACCAGCGTCAGCTGCACGTTTGTTACTGGTCTTGCCATCCATGGACAACTGCAAAGGAAAAAGTAATCGGATGACCGATCAGAAACGATATTACGACCGCAGTACACAGACGCTAGCTGAGCTATCATTAAACGAGGAAGTGGGGGTTCAAACAATCCCGGGTGTCGATGAACGATGGAAAACGGTGTAGCGACTGCGAAGTTCAGAGAAAAATTTATAAAAACAATACTAGAAGGAAGAAAATCAGTAGGAACCGAGTGCAGCTGAGGCGACATCGGGAACGCGAAGATGAAACTGAAGCAAGGCGCACGACGGTTTTCGGTGAGGTCACAATGACATGGAGCATCAAAGACCACGTGATGAGGAAGAGTGTACGGAGTGTTCAGTCACATCGATGCGGCTGGTCATGAAGTAGCGAAGCATGTGATGGGATTATACAAACAGACGAACGGTACGGGTGTGCCTGACGAAGCAGGCGACTAGCTTGCTGCAAGCGAACGAAGCAGTTGATTGGAGGCCTGCGCATCTTCTCCTGTACTCTGTTCGTATTTGGCAATGCTGAAGTGAGTTTGTTTAACTGATTCAAAGGAAGAATCTCATGCATGCAGCAACTTCATTAGTTATGGAACTGACCTAGTTATTTACACCGAGGCTTCTACAACCTAATCATGTTATCATTTTCTCTAATCCTGCTTTGTTAAATAAACCATTTGTCTCTGAAGAACCGAGTTCCGCGATATTAGCCCCTGCCCTGTATTTACCGTCATGCATTGATGTCCTGTGCTTGTGATGTTGCTTGTGAATACGATGTCCGTTTAAAATACCGTATTGTTGGTGGGTTAATGAAGATCCGGCGCCTCAGGGCGAGAAGATTAGTGTGTGAGACAACCTTCCTTATGTTGCTGCTTGCCGACAACTGTGCGTTTTTTACACACAGCGCTGATGAGTTGCAGCACATAACTAGTGCTCTAGCTTCGACAGAGGTCAATTTTGGACTGACCATAAACACAAGCGGTACAATTTGGTATTTTCGGCCTTCACCAGTGATGGAATCCGTGAGCCCGCCGCAAGTTCAAATTGCTGATGAAGCTTTGGTGACATCCCATAAATGTTAATACCCCAGGAGCATACTATAAACGGACGTGTAAATGACCAGTCGGTTGAGCTTTCACGTATGGAAGGTGGGTGCTGCAGTTGACAAGCCGGAATATTTGGTTTGGATAGATCCAAAATTGACGTTTGGGATCAAGCTGATTCTGTGTAAACTTCCAAGGTTCTGTAAATTGTTTACGGTGGCGAATCATGGACACTATACATGAAAACCGTAAGACATTTGAAGCTCTCTCATTAACAGTGCTTGCGTCGGATGCGGTACATCTGATGATGTGGAATAATCCCTGGCACAAGTGCGTCGCCAGAGCGGCATGTTCGGAATGCATTGCCTGCTGTTACAACGCAGTCTGAGGTGACTCGGACATGTACGCCAAATGGATTCGACGAGAACGCTAAAACATCCGCTGCATGTCCAACATAATACTAGGAAGCGGAAAGTGTGCAGGGCGAATCGGATTTACCGGGACATGAGCAAGATTAGTTTGTCAATAAGTTATGTCGAGTTTAGGTGTTGGAAAGCAGCGGCCGTGCATCGTCTGCAATGGTGTAACTATCTCAAGGACGCAGTTGCCCAGGTACTTGGCTGTGCGTGATGTGAACTTTGACAAGGTGCTCACCTGTCGTAAACCCTCCATCTTCATTAATGGCTCCACGAGAAGTTTAAATGTAGCTGGGAAGGGAAATGGTGGTTCAATCCAGTGTGGAAACAACTACGGCCTGGCCACCGCCTTCTGTACGTCCGGTAAGCATGATTGCCAAATCAGCTAGACAGGAATGCTGCAGTGCATGTTGAAGGAGTGTGGGCAGATCCGTTGATGAAACGTGGCTACCACCGACATGCCTCCTGGTCTTATTCGTTGGCTTTTAAACTGGATATGGGGTGAGTGGATGGAGCTATGCGTAGTGCAGCGGAAGCCCCCCATGCTCCGTCAGTAAGCGCAAGCGTCCTGTGGCTGTACCCGTGGAGGCCACAGTGACAAGTAAATCCGAAACCGAAAGCCGCCAACCCTATATATATATATATATATATATATATCATAAAGTAAGCTGATGAAATCTATCGTTGCCATGCACCTGTATTTCAGTGACTCTAGCCATAGTGTTTAAGATTATGGTAATAGGGCCTAGTATCATGGATTAGTGAGCGCTGTACCCGACTGACTATTCTTGAAAGGATGAAACGCCCGTCCACTCCATTGTTTGGAGTATGATGATTGTCTGACTAAGTCCATACGTGATATGTTCACCAAATGCCACCTATCACCTCAACGCACCTTCATCCCAATTGATAAAAAAGCTCTCTCACCTTGCTGACTTTAACAGGGCCTGTAAGTGCGAATCCAACTGATACAAGGAAGCCACATTGGCTGGCAAATGAATGTATTTCATCAAGCGGTTGGTGTCGAATTGAGGATCCAGGACCATGTAGGCTCCATGCAAGCCAGTACCTTCAATTCCTTGAGTGAATTCCTGCAAGCGAAACGTGATGATCTGCTATTGGACAGTAGCTACAGTGGATAATCTGGAGCGTCATAGTAAGGAGTAAAGTTTACAAACGATAAGTTTAAGTGGAACCAACAAAAATGATTGATCCAGGGAACACACATTTGTGGCACAACACGGAACTATTAGTTTTATGACTGGTGTTAATCATGAACTCACTGCGGTATCACGGACCTGTAGTTCATCGATCATCCCTATGCTAGTATCATCTCCTTTTTGAGTCAACAAGTTATTTCATTTCATCGGCCCAAGATCGATGAGGCAAGATGAGTAGCCTACAGTCTTTGCAGTAACTGTTGTTCCAGCACTGAGTCTGAGTTTTTGAGGAACCTATTGCAAACAATGCTTAAAAGTTTAAAGAGCTGGAATTTTTCATATGTTTGACAACAGTAAAACCGTCTAACATCTGGTTCGCGCTGGTACTCAGAATAAAACCCAGATAATGTCAGGATATATTTATAGATGATTTTACGATACACAGTGAATCATATGTGGTATGATCAAGGATAGAATGACATTCCAATGGGATTGAAAACAATAGGGTGGATTTCGGGATCGCCAGAACTGAGCACGTTGAATTGTGGAGTCGAGTGTCAGTAAAAATACTCATCTCCATTTACATTAAATACCCCGCCCTTAGGTTATTACACACGTCGCTTTCACACCTCAAAGCCGACAGCCAGGACTAAATAAAATCTCATTGCTTTGAAGCGATTTCAAGCTCGGACTTTTAAGTACATCATGACAATGTGCGACCTTCCATAAGGGCAGGAGCTGAAATGGCAAGATGTTTCCAGCGCACCGCCTCGTCGGTTGCGAGGACATCCGTCAAAACTTGTCTGTTCTTGGGTGATCCATATCGCGTATGTTGTTCTTTGCTGAAACTTCGTACTAAAGCCACCATGAGAGACTGATCCCTGAAACTGTCGGAACAGAACAGCCGTCTGCACTGCTACGGAAATTGTTTTCTGGTCCCGTATGCCTTCCCGGGAACACACTATTCGAATCCTTATGTTCCTCAACACTGTGTAAATAACTTTGATGACGCACTTAATCACCAGTATTTCCCTACTTAACACTATCTTCCCACTTCGTTTTCGGAAAATACACTGACTTTAATACCTGTCACTTACTGGTGCCATAGAAACAACGCTGAGAGTAGTTGTAGTTCAGCACAAACAAATGGGAAGAAGAGTCTAGATTTATCAGCAGTACAAACTGCCTTCTTTTAATGTTAACGGAAGTCTCCCCATTCCAATAAAGTGAACTTGAAAAGCACATGACGTTTCGCAAAATAGATAGTGAGAAAAAATCTGTTTATAAAATGGCGGTTTTCAGTCTCATTTCGGCTGACGTGTTCTTCGTGATTAAGGTGGTTAGTGAAGTCTTGTTCCATCGAGTGAAATGGTAGCATCGGACAGTTATGATATGCGGGTAGACGTCTGGAGATTTTAGTCTAAAATGATTCTGAAAGTGGGATAAATTATTACATTCACCTTCCTGTTTTTTAACTACTAAGTAGCTAGGGAGTATTAAAGAATTTAGTGTGGATGCTTTTGTAAGAACCTTTACAACTAGACTCAGCCAGACTGCCATCAAATATTCAGAGGGTGAAAATTTGCCATAAAACCACTCTGGGCACGAAGCTCGAGAACACATAGTTTGGAGGATCCTTACATATTTCTCGGACGTTCTCCTATCCAAAAGACAACTTCACAGCGCCACTCGGTCTGTTGAGTCAAAGGTAGACAACGGTCGTTGGTAGGCCAAAGTTTTGACCACGCTAAATTATCTGGCGGATCGTACAGATGGGGTCGACGCAGCTGCAGCCTGTGCGGAACTCAGCTTACTCTTCGCGTACGTTTATTTCGCAATCAAATTTGGGTCTCCTTAGTAGTAAAGCAGTGTGCACTTTGGACGAAGCGCAAATTAGACTAATTTCGCAAAGGTTAGTGCAGTCGGTTCGAGCATCCTTTTTGAAGACAGGCAACACATCCGCTGAGCTGCAACCGGACGAGATCATTCCGAAGAATCTAATCACTTGGAGGAGGGAAGTTAACTCCCAGATGAGTGATAAGCCTACATCTGTGAAAAGAGTCGGAAGGTGTTCATTTGGGTCAGCGGATTTGTAGCGCTCCGGGAGGCGAAGTTCATATGTGATCTAAAGCTTAGATGGTTATGAAGGTTGTACACATCACACAGCACTCTAGCTTCTTGACTGACAACTCAGCAATGGAACAATGGAACAATGGTTTATTACGGGTAAAAAAGCGTTGCTTAACAAGTCCCGTAGGATGGAAAATTATTGTGAAAATCAATTGCATGGTAAAGGGAAAAGCGTTGTGGTGGACTCACCATAGACTTATGCGGAATAGCGGAGATGTTTGCGTATGAAACATATAAATCTATAAATCCATTGGTTAGGCGTTTGGCAAGACATCGTTTGATTGCGTTTTGTAGCCCCTGGCTAACAAGTCATAAAATGAAATGTAAGTGAGACAATGCATCGTCAACACGTTTTTTAAATATCGCCAGATTGGGAGCAGAGACGACATAATTAGGGAGGACGTTCCAAGGCTGGCACACGCGGAGAGAAAAGAAACTTTTGCGACATTCAAGCCGGCTATACTGAATTGTTAGTTTCAGAGGGTGACCTCTTAGTTTAGTGTTGGGGTTCAATTCCAGCAGCGGACGACAAATGTGGTTTGGGTTCTTCAGAATCTGGTAAACCATTATGAGATCCCCTCGCAAAAGCGGATATCGACTGCTGTAGATTCTTAGAGATTTCAGCCTAAGCTGATAGGGGAGATGAAAGAGGCCCCTGACATTCTTGGTTGCCCGTTGTCTAGGAGTCTCGAGAGCAACGAGATCCTGTTTCTGCCACGGCTGCCACATCTGAATAGCATATTCCACGTGAGGTCGCACGTAGGCGTTAAGCATTTGGGGAAAGATTGAGAGTTCAAACCGACCGAAGGCTCTGCGAAGAAGGCCGAAGTGTTGATTGTCAATTCTCGTCGTCTTCTGTGCTTATTTTGAACGCCCGAGATCTTCCAGCACCAATACACCCAGGTCACGCTCCTGAGAAACCTTCGCCAAGATGTGGTCTCCAATCTTGTAAGTGCTCACCGGCTGGTGACGCAGATGCATCATTTTGCACTTAGCTATGTTCAATTGAAGCTTGTTCCTCTTTGACCATTCGTGAATGCAATCTAAGTCATGTTGAAGCAGATCCTGATCGGGCCTGTTACCAATCGCCCGCCATATCTTGACATCATCGGCGAAAAGCAGGAAATTTGAAGAGATGACCCTTGCCAGGTCGTTGATAAACACCTGGAATAAACGTGGTCCCAGCACTGAGCCTTGTGGGACACCACATTCCACCTCAATTGTGTTAGAAAGTGATCCCCTAACACGTACTTAAAGCTTTCGTTGGTAAAGGAAGTTGCCAATCCAACCAAGTAAAGGATCTCCGATTCCGTAACTTTGTAGTCTTTGAAGTAGGATGTGGTGATCAATGTTACTTAATAATTAAAATGCTACTCCGAGAGATCAGCCCAACCTACAAGCTTACATCGTTTACAGTAGATTCGCTCACCACGTGTTTCGCCATAACTTCGTTTACAGTCGGATTTTTGTTACCAGTGAATCGGCTCCGAAAGCAATGCGTACAGCAATTCCCGAAGCGTCCACTTGCTCTATCTTAATGACTCGTTTTTTCCGCCAGGCCTAGCGGTGCTTCCGCAGGTGCATCGTGAATTTAGAGTTGGTAGTCCTGTGTAGTTTGAGGGATTTCTCAACGGGTTGCAAGAAGATAAAGTGTACCTTGCTCAACCTTTGCCACAGTAGCTACAGATCGTAACTCGTTAGAGATGAATTCAAAATGAATAACTTTTCGCCCTCCGAATGACCGTAGGATCGTTTATGTCATTCACGGCGAGTAATGAGAACACTCAGCTTGTTAACGTTAATCAGAGGAAAGCATCATAAGTCTTTGCAGCGTTGGTGCTTTTCTCACGGACAATGATAGTCCTCCTCCTCATTTATAGGCAAATCGTAACAAGCAAATCAAATAACATCTTTCCAGCACCAATGAGTTGCATGGTGGACGCCAAAGGATAGACCGATCTTGTTTTCACTGCAGCAAGTAGTCATAAGCTATCAATGCCGCAAGCTAGTTCAAGAGTTTGGGTTGAGCTAGAACTGTCGTCTCGATCTCGTATGTCCTTTAGTTTAACCACTCAGAGATAAATCACTCTGTATCGGTGAGGTATCCAACATTGTATGTGCTTCCTAGTCAACTTTTCTTGCAATCTTATAAGTAACAGCCTCAGACTGAAATGAAGTATCAGCAGTCACTGAGGGACAGACTTGAGTATAACGGAATACCGAATGGAATCGACTTCGACGCGCGAAGTAGCATACACAAGAGCATGTCCTCCTGCTAAATTTGTGGACTCTGTATAATGGATGGCTTAATGAATCGCAGGCAGACCGGAGGCAGGGCAGTTGGTTCAGTCCATTTGTCAGTTCGTGGTATGCATGCACTCCGGAGACGGTGTTCGACCGAGAGAGCAAATCTGAACGGTAGCACTAGCAGATGGTCAGGGTCCACTAGAAGTGCCAGGCCAATACCACAGTGAACGAAAGAATGCTACTCTAACCAAATCTACGCACGAGTTCATGGAAGGCTTCAATGAGCAAGATGGGCAAGTGAGTTATTTTTAGATACAATGGACGAGATACTGTGGCGGATACTGTGAGCAGCAACTCTGCCCACGCTATCCGGACGGTTAGCTCTTTATTCATGCTATAGTCCCATTTGTTTACTCGGTAGCCTTTCTCAGAAACAAATGCATCTCTAATGAAGTAGCCCCTCTACCGTAGTAACCGTCAGGCCAGTGAAGAGAAGACTGATTTATCCCATCAAATTACTTAGTTATCTTTGTCACGCTCTTCCACCACAACGAAGTGGTCTCAAACACTGACAACAATAAGTCTGTTATTTATAGCCCTGCATAGGAAAGATAATACGCGCTCAGATTGGCGGTTATGTACAAACGAAAAGGAATTCCAATGTGATGGCCAGCTGACTAAGCCTCTTTATTAAGAGTCAAAGTAACCAGGTATTATTGCAGAATCTCGGTACGCTGTAGACTGGATGAAACCGTAATCACAACTTGTATCATAGCTATTGGCGTTTTGATGGCAAAACAGCATTTCCAGCTGATACGATGAAAGAGGTAGGTAGATAAGGCTCCAGGAAAACAGTAAATGTGTGTCACTGTGTCGAACGAGACAAAAGTTTAACTACTGTGCCTTTAACTAGGTATACGCTAATCTATATAACAACACAAAATCGATAACTAAGGGCCACACTGCGTCTAGACTTCAACGGGTTCATTTTGTACCTGGATACATAAACCTTTTAAGTGCTTAACGGTTGGAGAATTTTCATCGTGTTTCGCTCCTGATACCGCTCCTTGGCCGGTTCAGTACTCGACTGGATTTATCATTTAGCAATAGTTAGTGTTGAGAGTAGAACTCGGCGGGTAATAGTTCGCTCCTGCCCCTTAGGTCACTGTGATCATTTGATCAAGCCTGGTGCATATGTCGGCAAATCAGTGCTAGGTTTTAGAATAACTGTTGTGTGGTTGGGCACCGTTTTAGCGATGAAAATGACCGGAGTATAATTCAAAGCAAACCACTGTACCAATAAGGATCGCATGTCGGATTCTAAACACACAACTAAACACACACACTGAAGGCATTTCACAATAGAATTTGCGGTTATCCTGTTTTACGCAACGCCAGTATGTAATCAAGTTGCCGGACATTAATAAGTGGAACAATATATCCTCATTGCGTCAAGGACAACACCAGCTGTTACCACTAAGTGGGAACCGCATTGCCTGTACACATTTGGTTAGTACCCGGACAAAACCTACCTGAAGTCCTAAACCCCGCAACCACTTAGCCACGCGTTCGTTAGTCCACAACAGTAAATTGTCGTCCACATCCTCACACTGTCGTTGCGCATTTTCTAACATCTACGAAAAATGGGAAACAGGGCAATTTCGAAGATGGGTTGTGCAACTTAGGCACAGTGACTATAAGTATTTATTCATCAAAATAATTGCTAAGCTACAAAGCAAGACAGTGCTTGAATGAATTTTTGAAATTCGTACAGATATTTTGATATACAGGTTTTGGTTTTTATTGGATTTATCATCACTTAAGAAGGAGGGGCTAAATTCATAGTCGTTTTGTCCTAGTTACCAGGCATAGCTAAACGATCTCCATATGAAATATTCTCGATAAATGGCACGCTTTCTTTATAACATTCAGAAATGGGTCTTTCCTCTTTATTTGCAATTCCAAGTGATTATATACCCATAACACTATCGTACGGTAGAGCTGGATAAACGCAACTTTTCCGTTCAACTAAGGTAGTAAAGCCAGCACACGCCAATTGGAGGTCATACCGTTTATACTGTCTGTGTCGATATCAATACAAAAATTGGAAATATAAGCAAACATCAAATTAACACCTTACAGTGGACGAACACCACGATTACAATTGGTAATTCGAATCGAAACTTTTCTTAAGCAATTAGCGCAGCAGCTATTTGTTGCCTATCTTTTTATTAAGGACCGTAGCAATGTTGAAGTGAGATAGCATATTTCCTGGCTGCTGTAATCGCAGTTGCAACGAAGTCGTTTTTTTACAAAGACATGCCATTATCAGCAATAAAGGTATTTTGTAATCATATGATGGTCTTAGTATGCTGGGCTGTCTAATGTGCTTACTACTTACAACACTTACTAGGATAGCGCAAAACCGCTTCTGTTGTTCGACATTCATAATGGTCTTTTTAATGGGTGGCGGTTAAACGGTTACTCAAAACTTGTTGATATATTTTGTCCCGTCTATTGATTATAATATATGCTAGCTGCGTCGCGTGAATTAACCCATCATTTACTTTCTGTTAGCGCTACTAACTTGTGTTCAAATTTTCTCAACCATCGTTTGTTCAAATTATCACAAACCAAAGACTTCACAAGTGAGTTGGATTAGTAACGAGTTCAACACAGACAAAGTAATTGTTGGTTGAATGCTGTTTTGTTTGATAACTCATTGTTTGCTACCCACGAATGTCCGACGACTATAGTGGTATGTCCGATTACGTTCCGAAACACATCCCTCTTGATGCAAATAATCCACAAATAACAAATCCTATCTATTTTACACTGCCTTAAACATCACAACATCATTCATCATTTAATCATTTAAATAATGACAACAGAATCACTGCAACGCTGCATTCTGGGTCACATTACTGATGACCTTTCCATACCGTTGGTGGACAAGTGATTCATTGCAGATAGAATTTGCATGTATCCGGAATGCGGACGTTTATCTTCTTGAAACAGTTCTCGTCCCTCTATTCACTTAGCTCAGTAAGAAATCTGGTCTATGTGTGTGATGTTTAGAACTGGGTGGACGAGCAGTCCTCCGTACTCAAAAAGATGTGGTCACGAAATTGGCAACCACCGGAAAGAGAGTGGTGTTGACTTGCAATCCTCTATGGTTTCAATCACATTGACAGCTGGCATTTAATTAACGGAGCAACTGAATGCAAACGAAACAATTTACAACTGATACGGAATTATGATGATGCAAAGCTATGATTGGAAGTTCGTAATATTGCAAGCTGCGCTTAGTATTTACACACACAAAATAGAACAACGAATGCAAATACGCTGACCGAAATACTGGTTGGTTTTTCGTCAATATGCGGACTTAAAATCCTTCACATTAATTGGAAGACCAAGCATATATTGGGTTACTGCTTGCAGAGTTGTGTAAAGTTTTAACCTTCCTCTTCGGGATCTGCTAACTGGGAAGTAAGAATATATTTCCAACCTGTAGTGACTTGACGAAAATAAGAATTGTGTCAAAAGCGTGTAGAAAATTATTTATCGTTTTGCACTCTGCCACTTTTTACTGCTCCTACCAGTTAAGCTCAATTAACTTCCCATACAAAACAGGCATATTGGATAGCCCCCCCGCAGTTGTTTGCAAATTAAGGGCCGGCAACATTTCATATTTCAGCGCACAGCTGAATTCACGGTTGTGCGAGCATATGAAGTCAGAGTGAACCCAATGTTTTGACAACAATGACAAACACATTGTTGTCGTCTTCGTTGAATTCCTCAAGTTATTGCTGTTGATGATAATTGTCAATCAATGAGCCACCAAGTGATACGAAACCTAATTTTAGATATATTAGTGTTGTAAATTGCACGGTGGATTAGCAAGCACTCACCTCTATGTTGAAATCGAACCGACGTAAAAGTTCTATTCCCGTCCGCAAACTGTACGCTTCTCGCTTCCCCAGCAAAAGCTTGGCCGTCTGAGGCAACTCTGCTCCGCTCACGTTCGCGCCATTCCCGGAATTATCCCGACTAATTCCCAGCAGGATACGACACAGTTCTTTCCGACTTGCTCCTCGCCAAATTCCGCTATCATTTTTCATTGGCGTAGAGAGCTCATGTTCTGTACCGTTGGGAGTGTTGGCCAGATGCAGAACGCCGGTAGGTGGGACTGGGTTAGCATCTTGGTACTTCAATTCAATTTGTGCTCCTGTCAAACTGCTGCCTGTGCGTTTGGAAGCTTTGTAAATTGCCAAGCTGGCCAACATACGCCCATCAACACGACGCACAGCGAAGGAGGGTGCAAGTTGAGCCAGACCCAGGTAACGTCGCAGCCAAACTTCACAAACCCAATGTGGGCGAATGTGACTAGGCCCGGGACAGTGAGAGATGCCAGGAGAGCCATGTACTCTAAGATCTTCCAGAGCCAGTTGAAGTTTTCGCTGCAGACCAGGATCACTGAAATATTGAACACACAATTAGGTGGATGCAAATAATAGACATCGCGTTAGACCAGACGGAAGCAATTGCCGTTCAACTCTTGATAGTTAATTTGTATGACAAGCGAAACGACAGTGGACAGAGAAGCTCCAAGTAAACAAACGCGGTGCTAACGGATAGGCATCGATTTTTGCTGTACAGCAGTGTGTTTCATAGATGTTAGCCGATGAACTGGGACCGTGTAAGTTGCCGCAAACACTTTAGACCGATTAGGGTGGCTTTGACTTGCCCCAGATTATATTCGTCATACGACTTGACCTAAAGCATAGCGCACTCCACCCTGTCATGTCTGAATGGTGACTTGGTGCATGAAAAAATCCGCCTGAGCCAGGTGAACTAGCACACCGTCACATGCGATTTAGTATTCACATGCATACAAATTTGACATTGATTTAATCAGGCGTAGAAATATATATCCTGTATTGATACAACATCAGTTTGATGGAATTTGGCAATGATATCGCTTAGTCAGCCTTACTAATGGCATTCAATATGGCTGTAAGTCACAATCTTCTTCTTGCAAGTGTTCAGATGTGGTTTTATGTCCTTCCTGCAACCGAAGTAAGATATGGTTAAATAATCTAGCAAAAGCATATGAGAAATCTGTAATTGCGGAATTTCCTAACCACCATACTTGGACAGTTTGTGGTGAACTCCTCAAATGTGGGGACAGATGGCAACTGCACATGATTACTAAGCGTTGGTTAGAGCCGTGTGGCACCCTATGGCAAGCCCGTAATTTCACAAGCTTATGGAATGTAACTTACGCACTCATCCTTAAATTGAAAGGCTTATGAATGTTGGGAAATGCCTGTATATTTCCTCTAGCTATCGTAGTATCAGGAGTTTACTCTTTCTCATTAGTGATAACGCTTGCAAAAGAATTTGTACAGCGATAGTATATCTTCACAGCAAGCTGAGTAGAGTGCACATGTTTTAATGTAAAATATGAACCCTGGTCCCATACAGGAGGTAGACACGATCAATGGGACTTCCACATCGTTTTGTGATGTTTGCGATTCCCTAACTACATGTTGCCAAACGACACAGACATGGAGGTTTAAGAGTCAAATCAGAGTCCAATTCATTCGCTCATTGTAATGCCGGACGAAGTCTGGCACAAGCGTGCGGACAGTTGAAAAATATAGCCGGAATTCTGGCATGGAAACGGTATACAGAAGTGGACAATTACATTTAGCTTCTCATGGAGGAATGTTTGTGGCTTATCAACAACGAAGTGTTAAGCTAGCGCCATTCTTTGCTAACATCTTCTAGCATTCGTTCAGTGAGCTGTACTGAAATAGTCCTCAGAAGCGAGTTTAGAAATACAGGCTTAGATGAGACCCGGATGAGTAAATTCCCTGTGGATCGTAAACCGAAGAAGATCGGTCTAATACCAGGATAATTAGCGAATGACAGTTACGATATTGCACCCCGAAACCATGGATTAAGAAGCGTAAAGGAAGTGTATCCAGTGGCTTGAGGTGGCTGCTCATAGGCCACCATAAAAAGTTTACTAGTTCGGAGGAAACAGTAGAATATGATAAACATCCGAAGAAATGTCAAGTAAGATGGTCCATGGGAAGTCACGTATGCGGCTACATCTAGTCCTCTGATTGAATAATTTTGTTTTTGCAACTAACTACATGCAAGCAAAGTCGTTACTGGACACCAAGGGAAAAATGTGGCGATTGAGTGCGCGAGAATGTAGTTCGCATCTAACGCAGTGCCATCTTCAGTGAAGCGTAGTTTGTATGGATAAAAGGCCAATTTGCTAAACATGCAAAGACCGAGCGTGTGTTGTTAGTCAAATCATTGTCTGTCTGTTTGGAGTCAACCTGCATTACGATACATTTCTCTGTTTGCTTTGTACTGCTGAGTACGCTATGTCGAATGCGGATGAAATGACTTATTTATCTGTTCAAAATTGGAACCGACCGCCCCCCCCCGGGATGACCAGAGGTCATGTGATGCAAAGGATTAATGGTACATACAGATCCAAACAAAATTTCATTATTTTCTGCAAACAAAGCTCTCATTTCCCTGCAATATTGGTAAGAGTGAGTAAGGTCCCAAACTTACAATGCGTTACAGTCTCTGGATTTATATAGTGATCATGAAATGCTCGTTCTGAAATCTATCAACGGCAGCTTATCCAGTTGATCTAAGTAGAATTCTTTTGTCAAAATTAGTACCAATAGTATCGGCAAAAGATCTGGTCCTCAGTGAAAAACAGCTAAGATTACAAGTACCATCGTTAAATATCACATTGTTAATAGTATTAATAATAATGCTTACGCGCACACACACCACAGATTAATGCTGTGCCTAATGTTCACTGCAACTATTCTGGAGGATCCTAGCTGTAGTGGTGATGTTGTTTGCCTGGTTGCAGACTGCAACAGCATTAGTACGAAGGCAGATTTATACTGTTTTCTAGATTTGTCTGTTCCGAGAGGCATTAATGGCTGCCAATTTACAAATCAGTTAGTTCATCTTGTGTGCTTGTGCAAATATATGGAAAGCTAAAGTTGTTAGAATATACATACGGTTGCTTGCTTACTTGTAAAATATGTAACTGACTTTGACCAATGTGAAGATGACCGCTCTCTGATCACTATTCAAGTGTAGAGTCCATAGTAAATTGCAAATGAAAGCACACAAAGTACCCAGTTGATAAGCGTCAGTATTATGCGAAGAACTTGATTAGACATGGAATACTGTCAGGACTGACCGATAGCGGAAAGCTCCACCGGTAACAACTTTCACGGGTATAAGTGAGCGTAATACTCAAAGCGTAATGCTAAGCTCGGTTAATACCGGTTTGTTTGTGCCTGATGAAGACGTGCCAAGAGCTCACAAAGTGGAACGCAATAGTTTTCAGGGCTACTACCTGTCAGAAGCTCTGAGTGTATATGAATCTCTCTTGAATATAGCATACTTAATGCACTCACGACTTTCAGCGGAAACGTCAAGATGTTTACTACCACTCCAACAAATACAAAAGAAACTATTACTTTTTACTTCGGCGGGGACGGCTTATATTGTAAACGATAGAAATGGTGATAGGCAGTGTGAAGACGACGAAGTCGCATTGCTACAGCTAAAAGTTGTTGCTTTACTGGCAATAAACATTTTCATTTTAATAGTGATTTATTTATATTGGCAATATGGCCCCATCGGGTTTACAGTCGAAAGGCTTGTATCTAGCTAACAGGAGGTTTCCTTTAGAACTCGTCAGTAGGAAGCTATGGGCTGTTATTAGCAGTTAGTGGGACAGGTCACTGATGTCATCTACTAAAGCTTTTCTAAAGCATTCGACGGCCTAGATCTCCGCATCTGTCTTCAAAACCTGTAAAAGTACGGAATTAGAAACACTTACCTTGGTTGGATCTGAAATTTCCTTCCTCAGGGACGGCTTCACGTTCGGGTACAGGGCTCATTTTCTGATCCTTACTTATATGGACTGCGGTGTTGTACAAGAGTTAGTTTTGAGGCGGCGCTTATTCTTGGTCTTCATTAACAACTTTGTGCATGTCATAGAGTCAAATTTCTTGTTCATGACCGTTGACTTCAAGATAGGCGAGTACTCAGTTGTCAAGCAGATCACGACCATCTGCAGTGAAGCTTAGACCGCGCTTTTGAGCGTTCAAAGGGAAATCTACTTCCGTTCAACCTGGGCAGGTGCATAAATGTACATGCAAGCTGCAAGCGCACTAATGCGTAAATGCTTGGAAACCACATCTTGAAGACTGCCTCACAGGAGCGCGACCTATGGGTGGTTATGAGAGACGACCTCGGATGTTCGGCATAGTCCTTAAAGGCGTAAAACTACGGGAACCAACATATTGGTCTCTTACGGAGGACATTCGGACAGTTCGACCCCACAAACTTCTCCTAAGTGCTAAACACGTATATGAGGCGCCAACTAAATACACGATTCGGGCCTGGTAACCCTGGTTAAACCGGTACCTGATTGCACTAAATACCGAACAGCGAATGGCAACCAAAAATGGGAAGCAATCGTTCCACCTACCATATCACCTGCAACTGAAAGACCTAGCAGTGCACAGCGGAGGTTATCACCATCTACGGGGTAACATCAATCTGGCGTACAAGATGTTGCAAATCCCCGTTCACGATTGCCGCTACCTATTGAAACTTAACTGCAACACCAACTTTAGGGGTCATCACCTGAAACTAGCTACCCAATACCGTCAGTTGCAATCCCGACGGAATTATTCTGCCCACGAAATTGTCGGCCCTTGAACGCTCTTTCGACTTTTGTCATATTTGCTCCTACCATTTTTGAAAATCCACTCGCCGATGCATAACAGCATCTGCAGTAATTGATTTGAATTCCGTTCATCAAGTGACGACAAGACGCAGACAAACATAGTACGCACCCCACATGAAATCGAAATAAGCGGATATACATGTGTGTTAATGTGGATAATGTGGTGAATCTACAGATGCGCATTTTACTTTAGTGGCATCTTTTGCAACTCATGTAGTTCACAGAAATCATCCCATGGGACTTGTCAAGACTTGGGCTTAGCCGCCCGTATTATCATTGTTCCATTGTTCTTTTGGATAAATAATGTTGGATAAAGCACAACATCATTTAGGTCATCGAGCTTGCGACGTTGCCATTAAATAATACAAATTATAGATGGCTCGGTTAGGCTTCTTATTCCTTGAGCTGCTTGTCGAGCTTTGCTTTTCCTGCGGTGAACGTTTCCATCTCGATTCTGTGTACATACAGCTAAGAAAGAGTAAAAGTGGGCTGCCTAAAATCGAACAGATGTCACGGGACACAGATCGACGAGGCCAAATTTCAAACGCTACGTCCCGATGACATTTTCCGTGAAATTTTCCTATACGCAGTGGTGCACTGAAAAGGACACTGAAAGAAGTGGTGAAACCTTTGCCATTAAATTACTCAGCTCGGAGGACGAATCCATAGTTTAATTCGCGTTAGTTCGAGTACGTGCTAGATGTAATAGTTCAATAGTGTATAATGGAAAAAGCATAGCTTTACAAGTCCCACGGCTTGAAAATGCTAAAGTAAATTAAACTCGAAATCTTTCAACGTGGTACGTGGATCTTCGGTAGTAAAAACATCGCACTTTTTACACTGTTTTGTAGCGTTTAGTACTAAAATGAAAGTCCAGAAGGCTCTCAAATGTCGCGATACCTGGTGCGATCACCACAAGTCTTTGCAGTGCATTCCAGTGGGAACAGATTCTGAAAGACTAAAGATACTTCCTACAGTCCAAACGGGTTTTGCGTCACTAGTCTCAGGTGATGGCCTCAACACTGTTAGTAAGAGGATAGGGTTATCAATGATGTATATGGCTGCCCGTTTTCTGTTACTATTGGGTATTTGAGGACGAGATCCCCCGTGAAGACGTCGGTATTCTGAGGAGAACACACCGAATAAACAAAGGCGCAGTTCGTAACTGAGACCGGATAGTCTACATGTTGCCTTGATGGCTCTAATTTGGGGCGGCTGCAAGAGACGAATACCTCCTTTTAACCATAAGCGCCGGGCCTGAACCATATATTCAACATAGGGAAGAAGATATGTATTGATCAACAGTGGTAGTAGCCGTCGCTCAAAGGTACCGAGAGCTCGCCTCAAGTTCAATTTCGCCACATTCGCTTCTTTCGACCATCGGAGCGAATTGCCAAGGCTCTCTTTCACTAGACACCAGTTGCAAAACGTGTTGTACCAGAAGAGATTTGTTGCGGAAACTGTTACGCACCGGCAGCTGGTGGCACTGTGTAGTTATCAGTGAGAGCTGATTCCTTTCTGCCCACTCGTTAATCCGGTCCAGAATGTTCTGGAGATAGGCAAGGTTGGATGCTGAGCGAATTGCTCTTCATATTTTGGCATCATCTGCAAATACCTGCATCGGCGATAAAATGTTTGCTGCGGAGTCATTTATATAAACTAAAAACAGTGGCCGGCCGAGGACCGATCCTTGCGGTACACTACTGGATAAGCACAAGTTTTCGGAGTGAGTGTTGGCTATTCTTAGATTGATGGTTCTATCTTGTGGGTAATCTTCCAGTCAGGTGAGCAGGAACTGTTGATACCGTAGGCAGCAAACATTTGGAGGAGAACGAAGTGATTGACCCAGCCGAATGCCTTAGAAAAATCTAAGTACGCCACATCTATGTGGACGCCTTCATCAGCTGCTCTGTTCCCTGAATATGTGCCCGGTCACCGCCTACCGAGGAAGGCTTTGTCGTGTATGTCAGATTATGGTGGTGCAATGCTCGAGGTGAGTAAAAGCTAACTTGGCAGCAGGAAATGAAGTCACTGGCAAGAAAAGTTGGTGCCGTTGGTCCGTCTCGCATTTTGGCCTGGAATTCACACGATCCGCCTTGTGCTTGGCTTGAGACATTACAGGATATGGCTCGCAGTCTGCAACAGTGAAGCGTCTCTTAGTCGGACTGCTTGTTGACCGCGTGCTTGGCGTCGAGTTATCTGCTGGGTAATGGTTGATTATGACGCGAGAATGTGAAGGCCGCAGAACAGCTGTTTTACCGATGCCACCTTGCCTTTGCACGATCACAGTTTTGTGGGACAGTATGGGTTTGTCAAGGTGTAGGCGCCTTGAGATTGAACGTTTGCAGATGGATTTAATGTATTAAGCTAGGGTCCACTTCTGCCTTACTTGTTGTTCTTTATTCCTCAAGTCACTGTGGTTTTACTGAAGCGAAGCACCAGTTCAAATGTCTGATGTGCTGCGGACAGCGCAACAGTAATGTACAACACTCAATACAATTTGGTCCGAGGATGACGATAGATTAATATTCGGTCAACCCCTACAGCCTTACGCAACGGTAGTTGAACTAGTAGAACATTTTGAAGGAAATGTCAAAAAGACAATATTATCCAAAGGTGTAATTTCATAAACACGGTGCTTTCGATTAAAATACACATTTTCAGAATGTAGAACGGAAACAGTTAAGCACTAGGGCAATCCACAAAGTAGATGGATCGAACACATTTATTGCAAATATTTCGAGGAACGAAAAAGAAACCATTAGTTGTACGGAAAGTGGGAGATCATAAATTTAACGAATGATTTATGTTGACAACTATGTGAATATGTAGGATATCCTGCTCACATCCGGGTACATTTACGCTATTTACGAAAATGAAAAGTACAGAACTTTGACTCCGACTGCCAGTTATCCATACTGACTCCTAGTTAATGTACATGCAATAACATCTACAGCTAATGTAATCAATAATGTGCTATCCAATCGTAGGTCTGTTTCCGTAAGTAAATCAAGAAGTGACACCTTGAGAAATAGACAAGAACACCAACCTATCCTCTCAGCAGTCACATAAGTAACCGGATCCTATGTTTCCTACGGAATATGGTGCACTATAAATAATTATTAAAGGTCTACAGCAGAAAAAGCATGCATCTATTTTGTAAACGTTGACTGGCATTTTCTTATGAAAATGTTCTCCTTCACTGTTGTAAGTTTTTGTCACTTCGGTTATTAAATTAGCACTATCTGATTTCTGTGGAACTATGTATCGCACTCTACTACTGAAGCAATGCTTATCTAATACGTAGAGTCGACACTGTAGATGTATAGGTTGATGCTCCGCCTCGGTCCCGACAATTCCACGATAGGTTCTAAGATATTTTATATGAAACCAGCTCAGTGGCTTTTGCATTTACTTAAAATCACGTGTTTTCATCATCATTTTTAATGCAGGAAGACCAAAACCTTTATCAGATAGTTTTAAAATTTGATTAATACCACTCTGCCTCAACTTCTACCTTTTCGCCAGCTGGCTGTTTATTTCATAAAAGCGTTTCACATTGAAATCAACCGTATTTAAAAAACTGGTGATTACACCACATATAGAAATGCTGGAATAATTTGTTTGAACTGGTGTGAAAGCAAAAGTTTATCCAACCATCTGGAGTGACTCAATTGCTGAGGCAAAATTCGGCAAGTGAAGTTGCATTATTGGTACCATCCCCGAGGCACCCAATTGAATTGGATAGTGGAAGGCTTTCTGAACTCAATGGTACTTCAACTGATCTTTATTGAGCAGAAGTGCAAGTTGGGAAAAGAGCAGTCGTACTTTCCACCCGAAGATGCGGCAGACGCGGAGTAGTTGTTACACGTACCGCCGGCCGACTACATCTGTGTTTCTCCATTCCAAGTCCATGGACCCATCCTCTTCTGGATTTGAGTCAATAAATGCAGCACTGAGATGGAAGCAGGGGGTGCTTAAGTCGATCCCTCAGTACATGCAATGCAGATGTTCCATTAAATCAAATTATTTATGACATGGGCCATTACCAGTAATTTTTGTTATTCCCCGAGTCCATCGTCTCAGTCCAGGATTAATCTCGGCACTTTTTGGACCGCAGAAGTAACCATACCCTAAGCTTGCTGTGGGAGAACGCAACCAACGGTTGATGGTTAACTTCGTAAACATAAGGTCATTAAGTTCTTGGAGCAAACCCTGGCCTTAGTGTCCACAGTTAAACGTTCGGTTTCTGATTTCCCAGAATGTCTATTCCGTACTATGACTCGCTTGAAACTAAAACGCGTCCATTCCGAGCACAAGGGCTGTATTTTGTGAAAAAACTAGCCAAAGCTGTGAAGCAATGTGTTTGAAATTATGGGATGTTCTCTCAAGGAATTTCGGTTGCACGTTAATTACGCTTTGCACCTTATTGTCTATATGTCTGCGAAATCGGATCATAATATTTGTTCGACTGCTTACAACAATTAAAATAATAACGTTTGTTACTATCGCTGTTATTACTGCTAATAAGATTATGAGCACACTACTGCTAATTGGACTGCTCCTGATGAGTGTCAACTGTCATTCTAAAGACAGGCAGGACCCTAACCTGTTCCTGTTTCTACCAATACGCATGCTAACCATCAGAGTAACCTGTTCAAACTAGGTGGTGATAAAACAACCATTGGTAAGAAATACTGTGCGCAACGCTTCACATGTTCTCTTGGTCGATCAAGCTGACCGTTGTAGAATCAAGGCTTGACACTGTGCCAAATATCGCGGCATAAACGGTGACGAGTTTCTCAGCAAAGCAAGTAAGCTGACTTAATTTTAACCATAGTACAATTGAAAAAATTTGAAAATGCATGTGGCACATATTGTGAAGGCGTAGATGAAGTCACCTGAGTGCTAGACAATTACAATGCAACGGTGTATTTTCAGTCTGTTCTGCCTAACATCGACGTGCATATTAAAAGTGGCCCATTCTGATTAGACATAAAAGGCAAAGTCTCCACAGCAGCAATGAAATTTTTCCGATAATTTAGGGATCAGCAGCGTTATAGGAACAAGCGTGAGTTAAGAGCTACAACCAGGAATATCGTCTACGTTTCGTAATAGACAGCATCCTTACTGCATCATCTGCCAATTACTCAGCAAACCCAGTGAAGTTACTCTACGTTTGTTCCTCTACTAACACTAAATTGAGTTGCTAAGTCACCCTGTATCGCTGTACTTTCAGAGATAGCAACCCCAAGGGCATTCCGTTGACATGAGGCCTACATAATAGGTTTAACCCAACCTCATGAATAAGACCTGCAAACTCCGAATGAAATTACTTTCCTGCACCTGATGCGTTATTCTCATTGGTTCATGTAATGCTTCTATTCCCAGGTAGTTCACACGCTTTTCTCGCCGTAGGTCGTTACATTCTTAAACCAGTAGAGTCATACATTCGCTGCATTTTCATACACTTTAGGTCTCAAGGTCACAGCTTCATAAGTCCACTACTAACACACTGTTACCGTTATCCTTTCCCTCTCGCTGCCCACACATTGCAAAGCAAATCGTGCGTTCTGTCATATGTTTATTATTTTGCCCGTTAGAATCCTTGTTACAAGATTCTAATACAATTCATCTCTCCCAACCTTTTTCTGACCAGATCATGGGTATGATCGAGGTTTATGGCTTAAAGTAGCATTAGTTGTATGCGTTTCGTGCGATGGTATTGGGTTTCGCGTAGTTCCATTGATACAGGCCCTACGCGTTTTATGAAAGACTGTAGCGTTGGGTCCCTTGTCAGCGTAGTCCCATAAGTCTAACACTTTGTATTACATGTCCCACAACACCGTGTCAACGAAATATTTCGTAAGAGTATCGATTGACCTGCCGATGGGACCAGAGCAACCTGGCATTCACATTTTACCTTATTATATGGCGACATACAGTCCCAACTTTACATTTAGAGCAAGCTATACCTTTGCTTGGCATGAGTACTCGCTGTAGGGAATGACCTTGGTATGGCAAAAGATAATAAATTGAATATTATGTTAGCACAGTCACCTTTCTGGATATGTTTGACACCCTGGATGCCAAAGGTCCCCAAAGGTCAAGCATGCTGCTATGGGAGAATCAGTCACTTTATCTGCCTATCTTGTTAAGCTTAAAGCCAATTGAATAAGACTTTGAGGAAGAATATGCTCAATATGAGTACTTCTCAGCATGACCATAACGAAGAACCATGAGTAATACCTCTCGGTAGGTCAATTAACATGATGCCAGCTCAAGAAAAATTGGTGCACAATGCTCGCAATTAGGTCTTGTGAAACGAGTGCATTTCAAACGCTCCTTCCTGGTCATTTGAATGAAGCGTACATATTGAACTCGTACACGAAGGTGATTGAGCATTGACACGCTTCGTGATAGAACAACAAGCGGGAGTTTAGTAAAGTGAAATTCTAGCGCGCCCATCTTCCTTAAACACCAGTATCTTCTTAGTGTTCAAGAACCAAGGTAACGGGATTAAATGGTTACCTTCGACATAAATAGTTTGCGCTGATCACCATTTAAAAGTGAACATTTTTAGTCAAAGCACACGTTTCGCCGCTCTAAATGTATGTCGCGGATATGCTGGACACCTTTGGTGCACATATGTTCAGCGCGGACTCGCTGTCAAGCGCTCACCAACCAGTACTTGAGGATAATCCGGAAGAGTTCGAAGCAGTAAACTTAGTACAAGATCTTGCAGTGACGCAAAATGGTCTGAATGAAATAAGGTGCAACACAGAGAAGGAGGCAACGTCTGCAGATTTGCGAGAGCTTATTACAAGTGATTGGTCAGAAACGAAGCAGCTGCCGAAGGAGCAAACACCCTATTTCGATTTTCGTGATGAACTATTTGTCTATGCTAGTGTGTTGTTCAAGGGAAGCCGTATTCTGATTCCGTCATCGCTCCAAGAATAAATACTGTAATACGTTCATCGCGCTCATCTGGGTACCAAGTATACCATTAACGGAGCAATAGAATTGATCTTTTGCCAGGAATGACGGGTCAAGACAGAGATCATGTGTCGAATTGTGAGGCGTGCCGTTCAACCGAAATCCGGCAGACGAGGGAAGCAATATTGCTGCATGATGTCCCTGATCGATATTGGCAGAAGTTGACGGTGGATTTATTCTGTGACAACGGGAAGGAGGACCTACTCACGGTGGATTACTACAGTGCTTATTTTGAAATCGATTCCTTCACCACCAACACAACAGAAGCAGTACTCAACGAGCTCAGATGACAAGTCGTCTGACACGGAAAACCGGAAGAGCAGGTCTCCTACAATGGTTCTTAGTTTACTAGCGCTGCGTTCCGGGCGTTCGCAACCAAGTGGGAATTCGTGCACCAGAAATCCAGCCCATATCACAGCCAGTCAAATGGAAAGGCAGAGTCAGCAGTAAAGCAGGCCAAAGACTGTTGTTAAAGGCTAGAGCTGCTGGCGAAGACCCGCACTTTATGCTACTGGAGAATCGCTACACACCTTCAACGGACATCGGCTTGAGCCCAGTGCAGCGCATATACAGTCGAATGACTAGAACGATGATGCCGACATCTGCCACCCTGCGCCTAGTATGGCCACAGCATGACAAGTTACAGAACTATCTGAGAAGACGAAGGACCAACAAAAACGGTACTATGACCGCGGTGCACAGACGCTGTCTGAGTTAACAATGGTGAAGTATGACTGGGTACAACCAGCACCCAATGATCAAGTGCGATGTGAAGAAAGGTGTTATTAGTGCAAAGGTCGGGGCAATGTCATAGGAAATAAATGTTGGAGGAAATACGCTCAGAAGAAAGCGAGTGCATTTGAGACGACAACGGAGACAACAAGTTGGACTGGAAGTGGAGCGTCCGATGGCGTCCGAAGATGACTCGGTGTGACAATATGGATGCACAAGGACATGAAAAAAGAGACGGTGTGCTGGCAGTGTCATACCAGAGTGAACGGACGGTCCAACCGAGCGAGCCAGATAGCCAATGGGAGGTGCGTGTAACTGATTTGATGGCTGGACATGGATTGGCCGACTTTCATGTGAGTTAATCATCGTTTGTCTAACTGAGTCAAAAGAAGTACCTCATTTCCTCATAAGGGTTGTTAGTTATGGACGTGACGGAGTTAATATCGAGCAGGTTGTCTTGCCAAACGCGCTGTAATTTTCTCCCAGTTGTCTGTTGAATAAACGCTTGTCCCGGAAGGACTGAGTTCTGCAACAACGTGCACAGCCTCCTTCGTTTTGCATAACAACAGTACAATCAGTGGCCTATCTGGGACAGCCTCTAAACTGCAATCTGCGTTCTTTCCCATATTTACCACTGCCATGACTTGGTCTCTGTATATTCTTCAATCAGTTTGTTTAAATACAATTTAAGGATTTGTAAAGCATAAACACTACCAACTCTACCGGTTACTGAGAAGTTAGAAGGTTACATCCGCCTCTGGTTCATGAGGATGTGTAGTTAGCAGCACTAAGGCGACAACAGCGCATAACCTTAGCTCGAAAATACCCCCGCAACTACTCACTTCAGACAAAGCATTTTGTCGAGTTTACCGCTGGGCAGAGTAGTAAGTTGCCTTCCGTCCAAACGCATTCGCTTCGCTTCCTCGAGGCACCCACCAGGCAGGCAGGCGTATTCCGTTAGCCAGTAAAGGACCTGATCTGAGGACCAGCAGAGGGGCGGAAGATGACAAACTGTTACCTCCGGCGGATCCAGATGATCTTCTTCGGTAGGGAAATGGATACCATTCGGTGTTGGTGTTGCTACTGACTTGTACATCTGTTGTTTGTTTGTCACCCGTACCTCCACAGGATTTCTCATCCATTCGGGGTTTGTACTTGCTGAAGCATACAAAAGGGACTTCTAGTACAGAGTGCCATAGAAACAAAGAATGCGACTCAGTCGAATTTCATGGATATTGAAAACGCTCTGAGGTTTCGCGTCATCAGGTTCCCGGTTTACTTTACCTGGATGACTATGATTCCTGCATCAGCATGTAAGGGAAACCATTGCCATGGCAATGGTCGACAGAGAAATTATGAAAATTGTCGCGCCAAAATTAACAGAATAACTATGTTGCTAAACGAAAAGGCGGAATGTTACTTTAAAATTACGTCGTACGAGGAATAAAACACATAAGGCAAATAAATAATACAGAGGAGCATGAGTTCAAAACAAAGGATAGTGTAGCCGATTACTGATCCCAACGATCGTAAGGACCTAATAAAAGGTGGCACACAGCAAAAGCAAACAAGTGGTGTGTTGGCAAATTTCACCTACACCGGTCGCGAGACAACCGCTGGATTTTTTCAATTCCTATTGAAATAGAGTGTTGTAAAGCGTCGTAGTAGGACAAAACTATCAAAACAGTCGATTCTGAGGGAAGGTTGCTAGGCCACGAGCGCGAAATATAAAGCTGGAGTGACGATGAATCATATCCCGAATGAAATCCTTCTCACAGGCAGCGGCGCTGCTTTGGAGCTTATCAAGACGGAAACAGTCACATAGCTGGTGAAAAGAACCAATCGACATTTTGTCCTGTAAGTTCATCTGATTTGTAAGCCACAGATATTACTTAAACAATTAAAGATTAAACCCACTTTATCACTAAAGGGACTTTTGCTTAAATCTTAAACTGCCACTACTGCATATAGTTGATTAGATGAGCAAAACTATTTTTAGTGTAAATTCAAAGCAGACCAAATACACACCAAATGGTCCATTTCGGCTCCATCCCCATCTCTGAAACGTTGTAACATTATTGTGTAAGATTTCGTATTGAACAGCAAACCCATGATAGTAAATCTGGTCGAATGCGGTGAAAGTGGACGAAGGGATTAACTGACAACACATTCCGTAGAACTTCATATGCTATGTGAACCGAATGAAGAGTTCCAGTTGTCAAAATTGGTTGAAGTAAGTACATAATAAGCAGAGTAGATGGTTACCGCTTAACGGACCGAGTAAGAAATCAACATCTGTGTTACTGACGCACACAACCGGATAGCATACACAGTTACGTTTTTCCAATGTATGGGAATATATAAACTGCTTAATTTTAGCCAACAACTCGACATCCAATTTCATGAAAGAAGCGTTTCAAGCATCATGGGCTATGGCACTTGGTTAGTAGCGCTAGGAAGCGTTTGTCCCCGACGTCATGCTAAACAGTCATGGCCAACAGGCGTTTAAGTAAGATAAGTATTCGCTATGTTGACTGAAGGCAGCGAGTTAAAAGACAAAAAACTGCAATATTTCTTACTTGAATTTGTTACCTAACTGATTCGGATGACCATGTGACTGTCCTTTATTGTTTCATCAATGTAACCGAGAGACAACTTTTACCAATTTGAACCGTAGTGTTACCGAACAGATGGATGGCAGCTGTTGCATGTCTTATAGTAATAAACTCCAGACGGATCTCAGCCAGTTGTCTAATGCATTCACGATCCTTTCATGGAGTTTCGGTGTGCAATCAAAGTTTTGCTTGGCATCGTTTATCGGACATTGACAAGAGACATAACAGATGTTCCTTATGTCATTTGCGGATGATAAAGAAAAGGGTGTCCATGTTCTGTTTGGCTAGCAAATGTAATGACTGGTCGCCGTAACTGGGGCTGTATCTGTGCTTGTCACTGGTTGTTGGCTGACAAGTAACAACATTCTCTACATTATGGTTGCTTATGCACAATTGAAGTGCTTCCTGGATGTCTTTTCAACGCTTCACAATATTTCCACTATTATCTATACAATAAAACCCTCTCCGCTACCGCTTGAGCTTCAATAAGGTGCTATTTGATAGAGATCAGCACAAAAATTCTAACACCTCATATATCGCTAATCAAGTGCCAGAAGCACTTTGTGACTAGTATGCTGATATGCACTTGGCCGTCAGTAGTGTCTAGTAGTTTATAGGCTCTCATACTACGAGTGTACCAGAGTAGTATGTTCTCAGTAGTGCGCAGAATGGCTGCAACCCGAGACATGAGCAACAAGCATTGGTCTAAATGGAGCAATTCGATCAGCTGAATAGACCTTGAGAAAATATCCCTAGTGAACTCCTGTCGGATCCCAAGACACTTCTGGTGCAGCCTACTACCCTTGTGTTACAAAACTAATCCAGAACTCTTGAGGAGATCCACCGAGTTCTCTGCTGCATTACTTTAATCAAAGATTTTAAACGGGAAGGAATATGAACCGTGCACATCAAAGATGAAGGGAGAAAAGGTGAATGATGATGCACAGTCTGGTATCACAATATCACATGTGTGAATTGAAGGCACTGAGTTTGATTCTTAAAATTCTGCCAGGTATTTCCTATCTGAGGATAGCAGTCAAGGACAAAAACAGGTGAGCCAATGCAGGCAAGAACAAATCTATCTATGTCGCCAAAATAAAGGTTGCCATCTGACTGGAAATGACCAAAGTTCCCTCTAAAATAATCAACGGTGCGACTTCAAGTGATAGATTGTAAAACCAGCGCGATACAGGTACCTCAAGCTATAATAACGAATTCCTACCCACCGTGTGGAGTATTGTGTTCGAAGCCTATCTGTTCAAGGTCGACTTTTAACCACGAGACTCATGGCCTGAAACCTATTCCAGAACATACCTGACAAACGGTTTTCGAATAGTTGTTATATATGTTTGCAAAATGAGGTGACGAGCCAAATCAAACTAGCCTTCTTGAAACCGACTTGTTGCCTCTTCAGCTATTTTATTCTCCTTATATACGTGTAAACATGACATCAAACAAAAAACAAACTAAAAACATGTGAATCAATCAGGCGGTTTGACTGTCCTGCTTCATACTGTCACATTTCCATCAGCCGACAATTAAGTGAAACATCCACCATAATACGGTATTAAGTTGCCCCGAATTATTAAAAACTGAAACACTAAATCTTGAGCGCACGATGAACGCAGATAAGGTTTTGATAGATACTTATGTAGTCGGTGCAAGCAGTCGCATAGAAACTTAAAGAAAAATTCATATATCATAGTGTTTATGAATAATAAAATAAAGATAGTCTCATTCTGTGACAAGTACTGTCTACAGTTAATTACACCTGCAACGTGCAGGCATACTTCTCCTGAAATTGGCCGTGAAAGTTGCGGACAGAACGACACAGCCGTTGGCGGAGAAGGTAACCACGGGAAAGCATATATAATAGACCGTGGTGTACAGAGCGCAGTATGAGTTTAACAGAATAAAAGCTAGTTTTCTAACTTCAGGCATAGTTTCACAAATACCAGCAGATCAAGAAAGGCATTGCGACAAACAGACAACAAAAAATCCGACGGTAGATAAACTAACCCTGCGCTAAGCGAAAAACCGGCGAACTAGTGGCAGAAACGTGCTGTTGATTCACTGCAGAACTGAATTCTGGTCGCACTTGGTGCAGTAATCTTTAGTTGCATTGGAAAATGTGAGCACTTAGTGAAAGCCTAAATCTGATCTTGTATGCAGTATCATACATGCGATTGAGATGTGGATAAGTGTACCTGGTTCGTCTCGTATTCACCAGTGATCACCGTTAAGAGTGTTCTCTAAAAAATAGTCTGGTGGCTGATACAGCGGTTTCAATTTCACCAATTCATATATAGTCGCAGTAAGATGAAGTCTGCTAGTAGCCTTTGTGCAGCTTCGAATGTTGTGGAAGTGGGCACTTTCATATCATAGATGGAACCAACACTGGTTATGGGCTTCAAACAATTTGATCTCACATACTGTGGACGTCAATGCCATTTAAAAACATTAGAACACCGCGACTTGCTCCGAGACAGCTGGCAGTTCTGAAATACCTTAGTAAACTTGGAATTAGATGACTTTTTGTTTAGAATGGTAAGCCATATTAAATGATGAGTGTTCGCAGTGTAGTGTTCACTACAATAACTGATGACTTCCCACTTGAGAGAGAATTGGAACACAGTGGGGCAAACACATACAATTTCAATAGGGCGAGCGTTTCAGCCTTAAAACTTTTGGTGACAAGGGCAGAGTAAAGCCAGCGGTGCACTTGTTGAAACATCAAAAAATATTCCGCTAGATTTTTTGTGTTTAATACGAATTGAGGTTGGTTTTAACACAAGAAGCGTGTTACTTGCCCACACGCAACGGAGGCATGGAGTGACCAATAAATTTTGGTGCACAAATATGACAGAAAGTGACCAAGTAAGACTGACTTCACAGCGACACGCTAAACCGTGTGAAAAATCAAAAATTACACCTACGGTTGATCACGGCCAATTTGGGCACGTGGTCTCTTTCTATCAGCCATCTTGTCTACCCATACTGGCTATCCAGAAGACATACGATTTTCATTCATACTGTAAGCACTCATGGAATTATGTCCAAACAGTATGAAACTGCATAACGATACTAACCACTGCAACGGCTAAACTGATAAGCTCTCGGATATAACTCACTTTTGACCTGCTCTGTTCAGTAACCAAGGCAACGCGGATGTTTGCGCCATTCCTAGCATACATGGGGCAATACAACCAGGGGTAAACTAGCCTACGCACTACACTTGTGACCGAAAAGGTGTTTGGCGCAAAAGATATGCAATGGAGTTAAAAGGCTGAGCAAATGGCCTCACATGTCTGGAAGCTCATTATGATCGATAGTCGCAAACTGACAACCTAGTGTCTACAGTAATAAATTCCCATTGGGCTTACACGCTTGACAGAGAGTTTCAGAATAAGTATTAATTCCCCAAATGGGTGTTCTAGCTGGAAATATCCAAGCCAACAGCTACCACATCACACTGAATATATGAAACTGTACTTGTCTGTCCAAATAGGATTATCAGCTCGAGACAGCACGTGTTTAACGGTCCTCCTGGAGGCTGTCGGATAGACACGTTTGCAAGAATGGTTGACCTCCCCTCACAATACTGGTCAAGGCTTAACGTGCATACCGCATTAAACCAAGTATTATTTCCAGATGTTGGTCTGCTCAGTTAGTGCATTCACATACTTACTTTATCGCCTGAAAGCATAAGTGATAATCTGCACTTACTACGGTGCACTATATGCATACGGAGTTACCGGAACATGCCAAAGTTAACCAAGGAAGCACGTAAGTTATTCGACCGGCTAGTAGATTAGATTTATTTATTTGTTTATTGGTTGTTGGTAGGAGAAGGGGAAAACGATGCTGCATATTTTAAGCCGGGTGAGGTTGTATGGTTATGCAGCTGAGTTTCGTCCAGGTAGATAGATAGATAGATAGATAGATAGATAGATAGATAGATTAATACGTACTTAGAAAGGTACATACATAAATAGCTAAGCGAATGCATGGATGAGTGAGTGGAAAGTCCCACTTCGTTACTATGTGATACACACCAACAAGGTAGGTCAAGGATTACTGACAGAATGCCTGTGTCCAAATGTGCTCTCTTATCCAGCTAACTTACATACTACTTACATACTTACTAACAATACATAGAAGGAACACATGTTAACCATGAATGTGCTGATAGAGCAGATTTCTTTGGTTCCGTTCTATAGCCATTCGTGCTTATGTAGTGGTGGTTCGGGTAGATATCGTTGGACCGATGCAGGATGAGAAGAGTTCTTTAATGTCATCATCAACATATCCCACAACAAATGCAATAATAAATGTGCCGACACTAGCCAAGCCTTTGGAATTAACTTGCTGTCTGACCACTAGATCCTTCTAAAGCTATGGTAAGCATCAAACTATGGATCAAGGAGTTGATAGCCCGGCTATACTGCTACTGTGACATTAGTATTTATTGAATTCATTTTCCAGTTACCTATGGTTGTCAGATTTAGCACATTTGTTTACACCTGGATCATGGGTGGTCTGAGGTGTGCCACCCATGGCGATACACGCATGATATCTAGTCAAAACCTGAAAGAAAACTTTCATTGAGGCGTGCGCTTGGGAGCCACGGTCGCCTCCAAGTTTGCCCATACTTCGTACCAGACTCAAGCAGCGTACCACTGGTCAGCTAAATGATAGTGCCACCAGTATTTTCACTTAATGTATGTGTATGTATGTGTTGCCTTCATATGCGGTGTGACGAATGACTGTGACCTCCCTATGCTGTCGAATTCACGCGCTTCCCGATGTCAGCCCACCATTCCATAAATGTCACTGGAAATCAGTCCAAATTAGAGGTGTGATGCCGGGTGTAAAACTGTGCGCAACACAACGAAAAACATAACGAGCAAACTAACTCCGCACAGCGCTGGAAGAAATGCAGCTGGTTTTCGAACATGGTATGTATTTTAATACCTTGACATTTTTTGACAGGGTTGGTAGATCAAGCATGTAAACCGGTTGAGGCACCCAATGTGCAGACCGGACGAAAACAACACCTTTGCCTTGAAATAACATTGGGTACCGCTGCAGTGAGAATAGAGTAACTGTACACTGAGCTATGATCATTTCACTCCAAAAGCAGATAGAAAAATTAGTTACGGGAGAATCTGCATCATCATCATCATTTAATCATTATACATGTTAGCTTGAGGTGGAAAACATCTGAGCTACTGTACCTCAATACGTAAAAGAACACAACAGTTGCATACCAGCTGAGCTACCGGTAACGGATGGGCATCGTTCCCGTAAGCTATCTGCCGGCTACTAGGCAAAACATTATGATGCAAAATTATATTACTCTACGAAATGAGATCGTGGTTGGAGGAGGAGGCTAAAACGGATGGGGAGGTACAAAGAAACTCACAGCAGGAACGCCACTGAGGTCGGCTCCTTGCCATGTCGGCAAGTGTATCTAGCCAAATGTGTTCATCATCTCGGACCCCAACCAGGGAGACGTGAAGATCCACTCTAGGCCACCTCCGAAGAGAGGGCCTTCATTCCTCTCGAGCAAGTCATCGCTTGGCCACCCCTCCTCTTCTTCCATCCACACCCCCGGTGAGCAAACAATGCACGTCGCGGAAGTCGGTGGGCTGGCATGCACAACACGTGGCCGAGCCATCGGAGCCTGGTGCGTGAACTGACGGTGCTGAGCGGTTCATTTCCTTTTCCTGTGCCATAAACAAGGCGTCGAACATGTTCTTTGCCCACGCGATGTTCCCACCAGATATGAGCCAAACTGCGAAGGCACCGATGGTCGACCGTAACTAGCCTCTTTATGTCGGCTGATCTAAGGAGCCAGTTTCACAACCGTACAGTAAGGTCGAAGGTACCGCTGCATTGTACACTCTACCATTCAGGGAGAGAGTGATGTCGCGCCGCCGCCATAGGTGGCGAAGACTAAGAAAAGCACTTCGTGCTTTTGATATACGGTTCGTGATCTCATCTTCAATCCCAAGGGCGCTGATACAACTTCCCATGTAGTTGAATTTCTGAACGACTTCTAGCTTATCCCCACCAAGGGTCAGCGCAGAAGGCAATCCATGCCAATCTTGGAGGAAAGCTTTGCACTTCAATGTTGTAAAGCAAAGCCCGAAGCGGCTGACCGTCAGTGCTAATCTGTCCAGTGCAACTTGGCACATTTGTCTGCTGTCACAGATTAGGGCAATGTCGTCAGCATACTCCAAGTCAAGAAGTCGTTCCCCTGGGAGTACCTTTTCGCCTTCTAAGTCGTGTCCTGTAAATGCAATCTCCATGACTTCGTCAATAGCGAATTTACATCTTTAATTCCACGATTTTTATTTTTGATGATGAGACAGGAAGCCCAACCCCCAGAACACCATACGATTCCTACACTACTTACTGGTCAAATAATCTATTCAGAAAACAAACAAATAATTTGGATTTCTTATGGTCAGGCACGCTTGTTCATGTAGGAATCTGGACCAATTAAATTTCTAAATATGACACAGTCTTTACCGCATTAAAATAGGTTTTTGCTTCTTCGGGAGGGTGGGAGAGATGGAGGAGAGGGAAGCAACAATCCCGGCTTCATTCCTGAACTGCATGGATATGACGATTTAGGTAGGCGAATAAGGAGGTACAATGCAGTCAAAGTTACTGCTTAACCAAAGTCTCCATTCTCTAGAGCTTATCTCTGGAATCGTTTTGTATGTGCCTAAGATCAACGAAAGTACTTCAGAAGCCACTAGATGTTTCCTCCTCGGACGGCGATGAGGTGCATGGGGTGGCGAGTTAACCAGGCACCCAGCAGCACACGTGCAGGGCGTCCCTCGCAACAATTTTGGTATGTTCGAAAATTCAACAACAACTTAGTGCGTGCGCGCCAAGACACGATGTCCAAGGAGATACCTTCCTGATAGTATCAAATTACATCAGCTTGCTGTGATTGGTCGAGCAGTACTTTAGGCTGATGTAATTCTTCACTTTGTGATAACGGTAAATATGTTCTGCTGACGTACCCCCAACGGCTGGACGGTCGTTAGATTTGCCGCATCTCATAATTAGTCGCCAAGATATTAGCTCTTCTTGTAAATACACTCGAAGTTCCGATTTCGAGCATTGGTGTTGTTCTTGATCCTAAACCACATTACATTACTCTCATTCGTATGTGTATTCCTGACACTTTGGTTGTTATTAAGCCACATCTTTGAAAAACGAGTAGCTAAAAAGCGAGGTTAGACAAAAGGCCAGAAACCAAATAGTTTAGAAGTTATTTTTAGTTTCGCGGTCACGAATGGCTCAAACAGTCGGCACCATGAGACACGCTCAGTCAGCAAAATCTCCAAATGTTACCACCAAAATGCTTTCCCTGAAGGATGCTTCCCAGAGCGGATCCCTGGCAACTGACACCGCTTTATCACATCATTGAGAACATCTTGAACACGCGTATATGTGCCAACAGATCATAGAACTGAAGTGCTTGGTTGGATGTGATAATCTCACCGGTGTCTTTCACGTTTAGACGCAGTGAAAGCAGCCATCCGGGTTGATATCCTACTCAAAACTTCAGATTGCTTGGTCCAACGAGAAAACTTTAAGCAGTTTGTTAATTACCACCACTGCGTCCAATCATCTTCTGTTCACCTTAACAGCAAACTCTTGCAAAGGCTACTGCACTCTCAGGGAAGACTCATTTGGTTTAGCAACGAGGTGGTCAAATTCGGGGCAGCGAGATATTAACACATTAACTGGGAACATCGCTGTGGCACATTCATTCTACTGTAATTATCAGAGGTATGGGTATGGTGCGTTGAATGAACCTGGCGATTAATGGTCATCGACTTTCAGCTTCTGCATGACATCGTGCATATCTTGTGGGTGTGCCGTATGAGCAAGACATTTGTTTATAAGTTGTTACCGGGTAAAAGATCCTCTATGGTCATTTAAGTTCTTCGTAACTTAATCCGTCCTAGTGTGCTAGACCACCGAATTTACGCAACAGTTGACCAACTACTTTTGCAGGCATTCTTCTCCAATGGTAATGGTTTCTGAATGAATCCTCATGGAAGTATGCTCATAATCCGGTATAAGTGTGTAAAGAAATGGACCGAAGAAGCCAGTCGTGTCAGCAAGCACCGCTTTCGTGGACGTGGCACCAGCTCTGTTACAATGTGATCGGAGACTTCCTTTTGTGTTGACAGGGTGAGGTTAAAAGCGCTCTGCGTTTCGTCTGTTGATTCGACCTACTTACAACGTCGCATATCCAGTGTATGGATGTACATCTCCTTTTTCCCTTAATGTTTCATCGGTATCTTTAAACTATGCTCCGCTGAATTCTCCTAAGGCTCCGCCAATTTCTGTTGGTATGATGCCATCGAAATAACTGCACTTCAGTGTTCAAAGTATAGTTTACTGTCAAATAGACCCCAGTGCATCCTAAGCGACCATTACTGGGGCCACAAGGTCCTTAAATATTTTGGTCTATAGGAGCTTATTATGTGAATTACGAGGCAGAAACGACAAGAAAATACTTCGGAGTCTCTAGTGCACGACTGGGGAAGTGTTACTTAATGGAAAAATAACGACAGCCACCCATGGATAGGCACACGCTAACAGTAATTCACGAAGTACACATGATAATCTTTGCATTTTTATAACTCCGCTGTCAAAGGGCATCGCAAGAACTGGTACCGTGGAACAGTGGTGTACGCTTGGTGTGTAAACTGTCCCATGAATAATGCACACACTTGCGCCTGTGTGTTTCACGGTGGTCATATTTAGACGGTCACTAAACGCTTCCTGATAGAAGTATAGGTTATGCTGAACAGCATTCGCCGCTACCAAGCGGATTTTTAAACAAAGCGAATGTTTGCCCAGCAGATTAATTTTCGGCCGTGTCCGGTTCACAATTGAGAACAACAGAACTCTTAAGCACATACGCACACACGTCAACGATGGAGAATCGGTGCAAGCATAATGTAAGGAGACAACTGCCAGTGCTGGATGACGGGGCCTTGGATGATCGATTACATGGACGAATTTGTCCCTCGGGGAAAGGTGGGGGTGTAGGGACAGCCGATGGTCTTCCCTATGGATACCAATGAAAAGTAAATGACAAGCGCTGCTCGCAAGCTGGGAAGAGATGTCGGAAGGACACCATCTAAATTTTCCGAACGTTTAAGTTGTCAACGTGACCCAGTTATTGCCAGCTGAAGATAGTTAAATTGTACAGGGAACCTTATATCCCACTCTGTAACTAAATAGGAAATAAGTTTAATTCATTGCATAATGTGGAACATCAAGTTATATTTATAACTCCGCATAATAAAATCACAAGCCTCAAGTCGTGAGATGATGCAGTCATGTACACGCAACCAATAAGGCGTAGGGGATACTCGAAACAGCATTGGCGCGCGAACAGAATATGAACAGGTGATAAAGCGGCAGTTCCAGCCTACCTTTCAGAATGGTTTCCTGTACAAATACAGAAGAAGAGTAAGAAGCTTAGGAGAGCTGTTAACTGCAATGTTCTTCCCTTTATCTTTATACTTATATGCGTTCCTCTTTAACGTAGCGACAGGTTGCTTGCTATCGGTTTCTACCTCACCGTTAAGTTATTCTCTCTTTCGTTCCTCATGTGATCGTTGTTTCACAACCTAGGGCAATCGATTACGTGTGTAACGACGCCGTATCATGACTGTATTACATAAAATCTATCACTATTGGTCATATTTCGCCTTCACTGTGTGAGCGGCAATAAAATGGAGTCAAATGTTCTCAACCGAAAGTTTAATCCCAATCGTTCACTTTTCCATCCGCGAATTTCTCCTTATCATAGTCCAAACAATTAGGATGGCCCGAAGAAAGTCGGTAAACCTGTTAATGAATTTCTGTCAGTGACCCATCGAGATGTTTAATTTTCTTGTTATATCATGAGCAGAGTTAGCTGTTATCAGTTACCAAATTGGCAGTATCATGATTGCGCAACGTATAATAGCAAGATGCTTTGTAGGACAGCACAATATAAACAAAACAGTATGTAAGCGCTTCATCTATGATTAAACATAGGAACGATAGCACTGCCGCTGATCAACCTATCTACTTAGTAGTCAAAGCTGACTTGCAACTTATAACTACTTAAACTTAAATTATGCTTGGAGGGAAATATTCGTACAAGCCATAAATGGAAGTTTCATCAACTTTACTAACGCATAGGCAGGATAACGTGCGCAAGAGTGGCTGAAGTTCGTAATTTTTATACTCCCAGCGGTGTGTACCAGTATGTAGCCACCAGTTCCTATTTGCTGTAGTGACATAAGCGAAGTCTTAGACACATGTAATTATTAACTGGTGATCCGTATCGAATACGAACCGCGTCCAGTGCGGTACGCATCCAGATGTCTATAAAACAGAGCTCGGTATTAAATTTACCGGCTTTCGTGCTGGAAAGACGAGGACTAAGGATGGTTAGAACAACCGAGAGGTATACAATGGTTCATACGGTGCACGACGGCAACTATCACATTAAAAAACGCTTCCATTTCATCATCTTCGGAGACTGGTCCGAAACAGTGCACGCCAGGTGCATAGGTGACGGTCATTTCTCAGAAAAAATGGAGAAACTCGTTGAAGTTGGATTTATCGACCGACTCCCACGTGCCAGGAAAAGTACTGAACGACCGTTTATCCTGTTGGAAACTCGTCGGTAGCGCATATCACGCTTACATGTTGTTGGATGTGCACTCAGGGTCACCATTTTACGATGCATAGAGTTATTTCGCTGAGCCATATCTGGGAGCGGCATACGTCCGTGAACGGTTATTAGGAAAGCAAAATAAAGCATGTGACTAACAGTTCGTTTACCGCAGCAAGTTAAACCAGCTTGAACTCAATCGTGGTCACTGTAACATTACCGTTAGTTTCCTACAGCGCACGCTAACCCTAAGGCTAAATGATAATTACTTACATAGTAGAGCGACACTAGGGTAACAATGGAGAATTTATGTCCCTCGCTAAATTTGGAGTGTTTCTGTGGGTAAACGCTTCTGGTTGAAACACTTCGTCTAGCTACTGCAACAACGCACCATGCTTCTGATATCTTCAAAGTGCTTTGTCTAGTACAGAAACGGTACGCTTAAGGTCTTAGGAATTAAATTTTACAGACGGCCGAAACAATCCGGAATATGATAATTCAACCGGAATTATGTAAACAGAAGACTTTACTGCAAGGGCTTCCTCTACCTAAGCCCTAATTGGCTTACCAATTTTATCACTTCGTACGCTGACAGCGATCGGGTGATGCTCCGATAAACCAACGCGTGCTTTGTCACATATGTTAGTAGTAGCATTTATCGATGGAGACTTTTGATCTTCTGTTTGTCGTGATTCCACTATTCTCACCTCTTTGACTTCATCAGCTCCTTGTGCCCTGCCCTTCGGTTTTATGATTTTAAATGCCTGAGGAGAATTATCGAAAAGAATACTCTTCGCGGCATTTGGAACTAAAAGATTTAGCTAAATATATAGAACACCAGAAGAACGTATTCCACTCACTCCATTTTACCAGCGTTTGCTCCATTCCCTCTGAACACTGGTGTTGCCCGTCTAGTATTACTGTGCTCGTTTCTGTAATAGTAAAATATGCATCGATCGACCACAGGGAATCTTTAATATTAAGCAGTCCAAATTATACGGCTAGAGATCAACGAGAAAGGCAGCTGACGTTCAGCTGAGGGGACGCCCAACACACTGGGCAGCAGTTAACAGCTGCGATTTAGGACCACGATGTGCTAACGACAATGACTACAGCAACAAGGTTAATCATACTAGCTAGTCAAACTGCAAAAGTACACGACCAAAAGTACACGAAACAATCTATCCTGAGCCAAGGAGCACCTTATAAGTAGGAAAGCAGTTGTAGTGGGATTGACTGGGAGGACTACTGCTGTTGTTATTGCTTCGCTGCTGCTGCCGCCGTCTTCGCCTTGAACAATGTACTCCTTGGTCGGCTTGGGCGGTGTTTGATTTATTGCGGTAAAGTTACCCAGAGCCGGGAGTTTGGCTTCGAATACGACGGATATTGAGTACTGATTGAAGCGGTAGATTTCGGTTCCTTCGAGTGCCAACAGCTTGGCACCTATCCGGATTACCCATTAAGTATCAACGTGACCGCCAAATACATTTGCACATCTGTCGAAACTTATTCCAATGCCAGGTTATCTCATAAATAAGAGCTACTTCCAAAACACCAGGTAAAAGGAATCGTAGTAACTTGCCATGCTTTCTCCTCAATGTTAGTGCTACGGAGAAAGCAAGCTGCCTTTGGATTCCACGTGGCTACTTTTCCTCAATCCGCCAATTATAGGAAGTTAATACAGTCATCTGAAAGCGATGCACTACTTGCAGCACTACTGGATGTTGGAATTCGATTGAAGCGCGCTTCAATTTATAAAATATGTTATAGCAATCCAGAGTTCCACAGTCGCATTGCGGAATTTCTATAACCGTTGTTTTTAGGGTTTGGTCACTGACGTTTATTCGACGGTAACCTAGGAAGGGGCGAATATTTGCTGTTACCATCGACATTTTATTCAGTTTATTAAGGCAATGATGATAGGGAATAAAACTGATGTCTGTAAGGAATGTTGCATTTCTCCAGTGGACTTAAAATAAACAGGGAAAGCGTTACTACGTGCGTAAGCTTTTTCTTCTGCTACTGGGGAAACCCTGGTTATGACTATTAAAGCGATACTGAGGATACTGAGTATACTGAGGATCTGGACAATTTATACGAATAAAATGACCTAGTGATGTAGGAATCCTTCATCTTAACTGCCTGGGAATAGACGGCAAATTTTGATGTTTTATTTCTACTGTGTCCTCCTTTTTGGAGTGAACAATATCTGAAAGATCGCCATGTTAAGTCGTTGTTAGTAAGTTAATCTTACTAGCACGGCTTAACAGAGGATCCATCACCCTGCACCATGCGAAAGTGTGACACTGTAGAGCCTCATAACGCAACCAATATTATTATATTTTGTGTGAGTGATAAATCAATCTTTTGTAGGTTCATAAGCCTTGAGCATCGTTGATTTGTTCGGTTGGTGTAAGTTTGTGACTGATTTGTTTAATATGTTGACACGCAAAATGGAATTCGGCTGGTCGTCTCGCAGTGGAACATCACTCCATTTAGTCTGTCGATGTGTTTTTGGTAACTCAAAATAAGTACGATATTTTCTTCCCTAAGGTTTTACTTATTCGGCTAATGACGTTCTTCCTTTGGCATTAAATGTTGAATAATTCCCGATTCAGTCATAAAAAGACGGTCTAACAAACAACCTGCTTTAGGTGATTGATCATCAGGCAAAATACAACACATTTATTTGGCTAAAATTGTTAAGGGAGGATCGAGTAATCAGAAAAATATTAAGGTGTGATTTGTTCACGCGGAAGCTGCCCAGACGACAGCTGATCATGGTAAAACCAAAGCTACAGCGAAATCTTCAAGCATGCAAAACGGGAGTTATTAAGACTAATCGCTATCGCCTCTGCCAGCGCAAGAATTTAGCGTCTGATAAGCCTGGCATGGACTCCTCTCACACGCTAGAGCGGGCCAAAGGCTGTAGTGATAACGTCGATGTGATTCCTCTGGAGTAGGTGCGCGACTTTTGCTGTGGTGTACATCTTGTTCTGTCTTCGACTTAACCACGCTGGCTGATGCTAGCGGACGTATTCAGACGAACGTCTCGTTATGCGGCCTATGTTACTTGTTTCACAGGAACAGGTAAATTGATAGACGCAGAGGAAGAGGTTGGCCGCACTACTGGAATCAACAGCGAGGGAGTTAGAGACTCTTATTTTCTCCTTGCTTGACGTTTATACGGACACAATGACGGTCTGGTGCCTGGGTCACAATTGCTTCCCTTGTTCACTGGTGTGTTTATGGGCAAACTAGAGAAGGGTCCGCTGTGAAACGATTGAGAGGCTGCCATTCTGTAAACACAATGTCGATGACGTGATGTGCAGAGTTGACATCTCCGTGGACCAGGTTGAAGTATTACTGAAGTTCATTCTGACCCACAGGAACATTCGGTTTAGCATACAACCTGCGTCAAATGAAGATCTGACTTTCTTTGAAGTTCCGATATCAGGTTGCCCAGGTGACTCGTTGCAGAGTAGAATCCACGGCAAAGCAGTATGAGTTTTGTTCTAACTTGACAAAAACATTACCTGCTTCGTTGTATTGTCGAAAAATCAACAAACGTATTTGCCGAAAATGCAAGCAAAGCAAATCGCCTCATAATAAGAGAAGTATTCTTTAGCAGCGGAAATCCCGAGGCACTTGCTGACAGGAATATGCGAGACTACCGTGTGGTTGCTGAAGCACACACAGTAGACAGAAACCTGCATATATATCGTTGCCATTCAAAGCACACAACAGTTTCCAGAACGTTAGCAAGCGATTAAAAATCAACCATCATTAACACCTATGCTGCCACTAATTGCTTACTAATCTCACTACCACGCCTAGGCTACACTATCGGCTGAAGAATGAACTGTCTGTGGATGTCACCTACTGTGTGTACAAATTAACCAACTCTTCTAGGGCCAGCCATATGTGTCCCACCAAAAAACCTTTACCTGAACGCATCTGCGATCATTAAGTAGCGTGGTGAAGATAAGGATGGAACAAACCGTGCACAACCGAAACATCCGCGCACCTAGTCCAAACGAACCGTTGTCATTATCACTAAGTCCTTTCACCCGATCTACCGTGTGAGGGGTGTGCTTCTCAAGATGCCGAATCCTTGCCTTAGCAGATGTGCTGGCGATTCTTCTCCACAACATCCACACGCTTTGTGTGCGTTAAAACGTCACACCCATTGTGGTGGTTTTAAAAGTTGCATAACTTTGTAGTAACCCATTGTGCCCTTTATACTCTAAAATATACTAAGGCATTGTATTTCGCCTTACAATTAATCACCGAAGCCAGCTTGTTTGGCAGGTTGTCGGTTCATACGTACAATCTATGTTAATCACATTGACTTGTTAATAGCTTAACCAGAATAATGACCAATTGCAAAGAGAAACACGATTTATTCTTGTGTTCAAGCAGTAGCTATTTCAAAACATTTCAAACAGTTAAGTAGAAAACTCGTCGAAAGTTCTCAGACGAGGAGTAAAGCTGGTGTAGAACAGTCAGCCGGACAGCAAATTAAATAGCTTTAGTTTCAGTTGAATGCATTTTTCAGCATAAATAGTACAATAGAGCTTCTAATCATTCGCCCAATATATCCAAATCCGTGCGACAATCATCCAATGATAACCGTACTGCTGTTGCGCCTTCGTTGTGGCAAATTGTTGTTTCACTTTTAAAAGAACATAAACATTTAGTTCCATGGACACATGAACCTTGATTAATCAGTTTTGGGGAAAACTTGTAAAAGTAGATGGACAATGATATGGTAACCGATGTGATCAGTCCAGTACTGTATGTAAAACAGGAGGACAGCTTTTGATGAGTGTGTTAAGTACCGAATCGTCCTTATCGCTTCATGCTTTAGTCCCTATACTTAGAACTTTGCGAGATCTATTTCGAAAGAAAGATGAACTGGGTGTCAGTTTCCTAACACACATGCAGTGATACCACAGCGATTTGATAACGCGATAACTAAACCTACCTTTAGGATTTGCTCGTGTGATTTGTGCATGGTTTTCCAGCGTAACTGGTCACAGAAGGCTATACGTTAACAGTGCATCTTGAAATGCTCCGCCCCACAACAACAGTAAGAAGGCGGATATTTGCCTGGATAGATCTGGACCTAAATTAAGCTCCTTTAAGTCCCACCTCATATAAAAATTGGGAAAACTTTCCAAGTTGACAAACAGAGAGCAAATATGCACTCAATCTTAAATCTTGGTGCTGCCAATGAAAGGTGCACCCCAAATCAACCTGTCAACGGCTAACAGTACCCGGATCGCGGAACCGAGTTGATGACTGCTGGAGGGTGAAGATCATGCCATAGACTTCACCCACCAAAGCCAGGTACTACATAACATTCTGGGGTTAATATCAGCCACATACCAGTTATAACCATTTTTAAGGCCCAAATGTGAGACAAGTCAGTACACATGTCGTATTGCGGCCTCTGTTGAGTGTTAAACCTATCCAACAATGTGATGATTTCTACTGAGATTGACACCACTGAGCGTCACAACACAATTTGCTCATGTACCCTTATTTGATGTTTAGGTATATGTCATTATTTTGTGGTGTATTTCCCTGTTGAGGAAACACTGAAAACGAGCTTGTTCGTTAACAATTTTACTGATCGGCTGGTTTTCGCTTAAATGTGAAATGATGGCTTACTTATGAAACAGCGACTGTTGGGCAAATAGTAATTGGGTGTTGCCCGCCCGAAAACACTGCACTACTATGACGCTTTTCGATGTAATTTCATCTCATCAGATAGAGTTAGCAGGCATGGAACCCGGGACCATCGGGATGTCAGTTGGGACCGCTACACCTAAGCCACCGGGTCACGGGCAAAGCTTGGCACGACCGTATAATGAACGAGGTTGAGGGTCATGTTGAAGTACACGTTGTGTGGACGGATTGCGACGCGCAATCTCAATGTTGAGTGCGATTCCCATTGAAGTGAACCTTGATATTTCCATCACGAGGACCGTAGCTGCTGCAAATAGTAATTGGGTATTGCCCACCCGAAAACACTGCATTACTATGACGCGTTTCGATGTTATTGCATCTCTTCAGATAGCTTTAGCAGCCATCGAACCCAGGACCATCGCGATTGCGTGTCACAATCCATCCGCACAACAAGTACTTCAAAATGACCCTCAACCTCGTTCATTATACGGTCATGCCAAGCGTTGCCCGTGACCCGGTGGCTTAGGTGCAGCGGTCACAACTAACATCCCGATGGTCCCGGGTTCCATGCCTGCTAACTCTATCTGATGAGATGTAATAACATCGAAACGCGTCATAGTAGTGCAGTGCTTTCGGGCGGGCAAGACCCAACTACTATTTGCATCAGCTACGGTCCTCGTGATCGAAAGACCAAGGTTCACCTCAATGGGAATCGCGGTCAACATTGAGATTGCGTGTAACAATCCATCCACACAACATGTACTTCAATTGTGACTGTTGGGCTCATGAAGCAGTTACATTTGCTGCTGCCTTGTCCAGCGAATTACCAGCGTTTTGTGCGTAAACGTGGTGTTTACAATTAGCCCGGAAAATAACTTAGTTTTTGTCATTTACCAACCATAAACGAAGGGTGATTTTTTAGGCCGCATCCGTGTTTTCGGACTAAACATTCCCGCATATGTCACTTGTTTGCATAGGCCGGAATCAGATGAAACATTTAAATCTTACACGTATCCAATTTCTACCGTTTTTCTCAAGCACCCAGTCAATTTGCTCAGTTATTTGTTCCTTCGTCAAAATATATCCTGACTCTTGTTATTGCAACCAACAATTTTCAGTTGATCCCTTTAATTTGTAGAAGCATATCGACTCAAGCGTTTTACTGCTTGCATCGTCAAAACCTTGGTTGGAAATTATTGACTATATGTAGATGGCCACAGCAACTCCCTTGGCTACAGACTGCTGGCAAACGTTTATGTGTCTGTCGATAGGTTTATCACACTGGAACGTTCTCTCGCACCGTCGAAATATAAGAGGCCATTTATTTGTCTATTCTAACGATCGCCATGCAACTTCACACCATGTGCCGACATCACACACGCTGCAAGTCATTTTGTTCAGTGCAAAATGCGTGCTTAAAAACATATTGTCACAAAGTTAATGTTTACTTTCGCCCGTTAGTTCTGATTTGGCAATACTTAATGCGACCGTTTCCAAAGTGGTTGTAGTTTATTTACGACCGCCTCGACAACTAACACAAAAGGCGAGTACTTACTACGAACAGGGGGAGGTGCACAAGTTCTCTCTCGGTTTTAGGCCTAAACGTGCATTAGAATATTCGTTGGATAATAAAAGCTAAGCATGCATTCTTTCTTCACTGTTACTCGGGGGATTGCGTAGTTACTAGTCTTTCATGGAACACACACTTGCTGAGGCAGATGCGTTCTCGTCGTACAGGACGCGTTCGTGCACTGCATGCCATCAGAATCCTAAGGTCATCTTCCCGGTATACACCCGTTTTGCTGGTAGGTGAAGCGCTGTACCCATCCTATTGCCTACTCACACACATCTCGGTCGCAGCTATGAGCATGGTGCGTAGAAACGCAGCTCTGTGTAATGAAGTGGGAGCGGCCAGTTTTCTTTCTGTGTAAACAGACATTGTAGGATCTTAGGTCCATGTTTACAGCGTTCTAAAACATTCATGTTAGTATTATTTATCTGACGTAAAATCCTCTAACGCTGACACTGCGCTCCCTCAAAACACTTCATGGTCTACACCACGTGCTCCACACGCAGACGTCAAAATACTTGACATTTACCCACCAGCAAGCACGTGACAAACATTGGTGATTATGGAAGTACTGAATCTCGAACCCAGTCACATAAACGGGCATCAAGACACAGCACACACAAATGGATGACCAGAAAACCGAGAATATATCTTCATCCACTTTCGCACCGCTCATAGTCCTTGTACGAAACACCGCAGCGCAGCTGACCTGTACTCAACTCACTTATACGTAGAATGCGATAAATCCTAGTTCTATACACCACTACCACCCGTACAATAATGTAGCTTAGCTTTTTGTCGAACCTACTGCTTTTGAGACGTCGCGAACTTTGCGGCACCAAAAAATAGAGAAACGAATTAGGACAACTTAATTTCATGGTTTCTGAGTTTTATCCAATAGAGTCTCTTCCAAAGCACTAGCCTCATTTTACACTCTCTCCCACTATCAACCAATAACCTCGTTTCTGTGAAATTTGCACCTAGTTGTCACCATCATTCACACATATGGTTTAAAGCAGTTAATTAAATTCAACAATGGGGAAAGCACGGAAAGAAGACGAAGGCTGGTAGATGCATGCATTTTGTATTGTCTCCTGAGTACCATTAACAATAACCGATAGGCATAGATACAGCTAACAGTGGGTGCAACCAGACAAGCTTAAGGTGAAGAATGAATTACGGAAGTTCACACCTACGTCCAAGGCAGATTTAGGCAGGAAACACAAGGCTGGCATAATCCGGCTTATAGCGACAGCCTCAGCAAACCGAAGGAAGCGGGGATTAGGGTGACGTAACACAACATTAAACTCTGAGCCCAGCTCTATCCGGTGACCCGAGTCTAATAGGTGTTTGCCTATCGAGGAAGCCGGTGGTCTGCGCGAACATGGAATCTGACGCGGGCAGGCAATCTGAGCAACTTCCCCTTGAACCCATCTTGGTACATGTTCCTTTATTCGGGAAGTCAGCGTTATATTAGTTCGGCCTATGTAACTGTTTTCGCAGTCACATACAAATTGGTATCCACATTGTGAATTGGCCCCAATAGGCTGAGCTTCCTTAGTTGGAAGCATGGGCAAATTTCGGGTTCGGTTGATGACGACAACTTGTGCAACATAGTAACTTCTTTGTGTAGCCGAAATTATACGCTTAGTTGTCTTCAGCGTGGCTAAGTCAACTTTGAAATGTAACTCGATATACACTTTCTTCTTGGCTGCCGTGTGCACCAAGTCCTTTAGCCCTCGCTGTTGACCGTGTTTCTCGATAAATCTTCGAGAGTAGCCGTTCGCCATTAGTGTTGCTGTAATTAACACTAGCTCATCGTCCAGAGAGTCGGCCGAACAAATTCGTATGGCACTACTGACTAAAGTCTTCACAAGCGTCCGTTTGTACCGCAATGGTGTGAAGCTGGTAAGGTGCAGATACTGACCTGACCAAGTTGATATTCGGTAAATGCACCTCTTAATAAATCCATCATCCCTGCGACTTATGAGTATATCCAGGTATGACAGACAATTGTTCTGTTCTATTTCGCATGTAACCCGTAAGTTAGCATGAGCACCGTTGAGCCGTTCTACCAAATATGTGAGCCGCTGCTCCGACGAACAGAAAGCCAAGATATCATCGACATATCGTTTGTAGTAAGGCACCTGGGCTATTTCCGTAGAAATGCTTTTTCTACCATCAGCATGAAGAAATCAGCGAACACAGGATCCAATGAGCTACCCATTGCTACGTCGTCATTTTGACTGTACGGTGTAGAATGGACGTAGAATCCTTATTTACCAACGTGCTGATACATCAAACGGTTGATTACGTGTGCGAATTAGCTGAAAACGGTGGCTGATCGCTACCAATCCCGACTGAATCGCTAAGAGAATCTATACTATTGCGCACGGATAATGTGCATTTTCACTTCCGGATTACACCATACCGTCAAATTGACGACATAGCAATGGGTAGCTCATTGGATCCTGTGTTCGCTGATTTCTTCATGCTGATGGTAGAAAAAGCATTTCTACGGAAATAGCCCAGGTGCCTTACTACAAACGATATGTCGATGATATCTTGGCTTTCTGTTCATCGGAGCAGCGGCTCACATATTTGGTAGAACGGCTCAACGGTGCTCGTGCTAACTTACGGGTTACATGCGAAATAGAACAGAACAATTGTCTGCCATACCTGGACATACTCATAAGTGGCAGGGATGATGGATTGATTAAGAGGTGCATTTATCGAATATCAACTTGGTCAGGTCAGTATCTGCACCTTACCAGCTTCACACCAGTGCGGTACAAACGGACACTTGTGAAGACTTTAGTCAGTAGTGCCATACGAATTTGTTCGGCCGACTCTCTGGACGATGAGCTAGTGTTAATTACAGCAACACTAATGGCGAACGGCTACTCTCGAAGATTTATCGAGAAACACAGTCAACCGCGAGGGCTAAAGGACTTGGTGCACACGGCAGCCAAGAAGAAAGTGTATATCGAGTTACATTTCAAAGTTGACTTAGCCACGCTGAAGACAACTAAGCGTATAATTTCGGCTACACAAAGAAGCTACTATGTGTTGCACAAGTTGTCGTCATCAACCGAACCCGAAATTTGCCCATACTTCCAACAAAGGAAGCTCAGCCTATTGGGGCCAATTCACAATGTGGATACCAATTTGTATGTGACTGCGAAAACAGTTACATAGGCCGAACTAATATAACGCTGACTTCCCGAATAAAGGAACATGTACCAAGATGGGTTCAAGGGGAAGTTGCTCAGATTGCCTACCCGCGTCAGATTCCATGTTCGCGCAGACCATCGGCTTCCTCGATAGGCAAACACCTATTAGACTCGGGTCACCGGATAGAGCTGGGCTCAGAGTTTAACGTTGTGTTACGTCACCCCAATCCCCGCTTCCTTCGGTTTGCTGAGGCTGTCGCTATAAGCAGGATTATGCCAGCCTTGTGTTTTCTGCCTAAATCTGCCTTGGACGTAGGTGTGAACTTCCGTAATTCATTCTGCACCTTTAGCTTGTCTGGTTGCACCCACTGTTAGCTGTATCTATGCATATCGGTTATTGTTAATGGTACTGAGGAGACAATACAAAATGCATGCATCTACCAGCCTTCGTCTTCTTTCCGTACATATGGTTTACTCTGGTCTGAGCGCAGTTTACTCTCCGCAATAACGAGCATGAACGCACTATGTCTTATCATACGCTATCTCTATTGCCACGAGAGTTTGCTGCTGATCTACGAGATATTTGATTTTTCTCATATAGTATTATGCATTATTTTCATCCTAAACTTGCCATCTTCCAGCACGCTACCGTTTCTAAGCACCAGCTTCCGGAACAATGTGATGGCGGCGAGTCACTGGACCGATGCACTCATTCCCAGTTCCTCAGGTACCCTTATACCCTAGGAGGCTATCTCAAACTAGATGAAGCGTTGTTCAAGCAACTGTTTCTGAATCGTTTCCCCATTCAGGTACAAGCCATTCTAGCGAGCAACGCGAGCAGCCTTCCTTTGACACAGCTCAATGGTATCGCCGATAAGACTTTCGAAATCCAGCCTGGCACATTTAAAATCCATGCATTGAAACGCACAGTGTACCAAAATCGATTAACAACCGTCGGGACGAAATGGCTAAGCAACTAACCGAAATTCGGTTAAATCGATCTACTCGACTCCGTACTTTTAGTGCTCGTTCATCTACTCGAACAAGAAGCCCATCTTTGCAGCATACTTCAAACATTTGCTGGTATTTTAGTCACTTCGGGTATTAATCCATGCTCCTCCCGTCAAACGCAGCTGTCGGAGTTTCCGCCCACGGGAAACGAACAGGCCGGACGATGGAAACGAGCACCATACTTGGCCAACAGCAAGTCAACGGTCGCCAACTAATTGTCTTAGATCATAACACCGATTACCGTTTCTTCATCAATACTGGAGCTGACATCAGTGTCATACTTCCAACCGACACTTTTGTTAACCGCACTCCATCATCAATGTTTTTAACAGCAGGTAATGGGAGCAGCATTGAAATATACGGTCAACAAAAATTGCTTCTCAAGCTTGGTCTGCGGCGACACTTTCGTTGGATATTCATCATCGCGAATATTCATTAGCCCAATTTAGAATTGGATTTCCAATCACATTTCTGTGACAGATGAAGTAGGGGAGAAGTGGTGAGAGAGACTAGAACATGAAGCAGAAACTAGAATGCAGCTGAATTACCGAAATTATCACAATTTAGGATCTTGGGCAACATGTTAAATTAGGTAAAATATTTTTGAAGCACAAAGTATTAATGCAATTTTAAATAACTATTCTCATCCTTTCTGTTTAGGTTGCTCACAGTCGTCTCATAACCTAACTCATCAACAAACCTGATGAGTCATACGTCTGAAATTAGAAAGTTTTTGAAGTAGATGAATATTGGGCGCTGCTGGTCCGAAACAAATTAGAACCTTGCACGCTGCCTACTATCTGCTGGCCATGCTTTGCAGACAGTTGTCTCACACTAGACAGGCTCTTATGGACGGAAGCAGAACATGAAGATCGATAAACCTTATTGACTTTCACTGATACATGCACACCAGATTAGAACGCAAATCAACGGTCAACGATACGTGTTACATGTGGACGCTACTCGAAAGAGTGTATTGGAACTAAAGTGAAAACTGACACGTTTGTAAACAAAGCACGGTTCTTATGTTTATCAAGTCGATGGCTGTTGGGTTCAGTGCCAACGTCAGCTTACGTGTCACCGAAGAGGTCAACTAGTCTGAAGCAAGGATCTACAAGCTACGTAGATGTAAGCAAAAAATACAGTCAATGGATGATTAAGATCTGATTCCTCTTACAGATAGCAGGCACAGTAAACTCGGAGTCAACCACTTCTACATCCTGGCCAACACTGTTGACCGTTTTATTTTTCATTGTTAGAACCTCGACCATGAAAAATCTTATGGACCAAGACTTGGGTATGTTTACCACTTGAGACCAGTCCCTTGAGTGGTCAACTTATGGAGGTTTTATTGTGTATGGGATTCACTAAGTACAGCTAACACAGCTAAGGGAATGTATTCTGCTAACACGTGATTGCATGTTTTCATCGCCATACAGTACTGCATAAAATACACCGGAGTAACGAAGGGTTTATTGCGATGGCCCAAATTGCCGAGGTACAGAATGCAAGGGAATAGCTCAGAGTAGAGTCGACGGGCCGGTGCCACTCTTAGGTGCGGAGCAGTATTCTGTCACACGAAAACGATCGATGTAATATTTAATATTAACTAACACTCTTCACTAGTCATTGCTTCCAATGATATACTGCTCTTTTTCGCCGGCCTTAACTTAAGAGGAAGAGTGTATAGTAACAAACAAGGTGAAACAGATGTTTTAAAATGTTTTTCGCCTATTCAGAGTCAAAGCTGTTGATGAAACTACACCGCTCCAAGCCAAAACCAGGATAAACAATGCAGTCAACACCCATGGACTGGTCGCGCTGTGATCGATCAGTGTTCCGGCCATCGCGGATCAGTTTAAGTTGGTCACGCCAGCTGCGCAATGTTGCAAATAAATGGGTATCATTTTGAATCAAAAAGCTTATAACAAATGTCACACGTTCCACTAAAGACGGCTGAAGAAAATGAGCTGCGAACTCCGAAAGTGGATGGGACCTCACAATACGTGTGCATTTGTGAATGTGAACGCCGAAAGGGAAGCATTTAGTCCTCTAAATGCGCTTTCTGTGTCGCGCAGCTGGTTCGCACAATCCAAGAGAATTGTTTCACTCTAGTACCTGAGAAGCAAAGGTGCAAGAAACGCGCAGCAAATCTAAGCTAGTTTAATACCACTATCCTGACGATAACGTCCTTATCTGCTCATCAAGATTCGGAAGCGACTGCGAGAGTCCAATATTAATTTCCAAGAACCCAATGATGTAGAGAAACTTTCGTTGCATCTATGGTTGGCGTCACTGGATTGAGCTCAACAACTGACCAATCGACTCAACGATAATGAACCACACTCACGTGCTTGTTCCGCTGTTGTTGGCCTTGGCAGTGTGGCTTCTTTGTTCCTGGCGGAGGCTGTGGCAACTGACTCGGATAACGCGTGCAGTAGTTCACGTCCACGTTGATCCCATGCTGCGCCTGGGGTTGTGGCAGGGGAATGATGATTTTCTAACTTGTCTTCTATCGCTTCCACCTTTTGCGGTTGATGCGTTGGCAAACTGCCGTTGTCTTTGGCAGAGTGACCATGCAATAGTTGGTCGGAGAACAATTTGGTCAGCTGTGCCAACAGATCCTGAACCTGAAGATTCGACAACATCACTTTATTAGTGAAATACAGCAGCGTTCATTGCATACCTACCAAAACACAGTAACATCAAAATCCACCCTTCGCTTCTTTAACGACCTGTCTTTATTGTGCTTGTAATGTCGAGTATGATGTTCTTGATGGAGGTGCATTAAACTACACCACTCACCATTGCTAGAACTTCGGGAGCCCCCTTGTTTGAATCACAATACGCAGTCTCAACGAAAAACACAGTCTAACCACAATAAAACTCAACGTCTTGAGCTTGTAAAGTGAAATTTGTATTAGCTAGTTTCCAGGATCCACATACGACCCTCACTACTACTTTGGCTAATGAACAACGTTACCTAACGGTTTGCCTGTCACCTAAGCCAATTACTTCGTATTATCGAGATTTTCTTTACTGCTTTTCTATTTTACACATTGGCTACCAATAAAGCCTAGCCCTAAGCTATTGCTTTGACTGTTCAAACTTATAAGTCGATTCCACAGCCCGACCTAAAACTTACAACACCTGATCCTTGTCATTTAGACGCTGTGTTCGATAAAGTTTAGCGAAGGAATTCTTAACCCTGCACTCAGTTTGTGTATGTTACTCTCATAGAAACTTGTATATTTGCTTGGCCTAAGATCAGCATTACTCGTGGTTCAATGTACCATTCCAACGGGTCAGAACGTAACAAGTGTGTGAAGTATCTTCTTTTCGATAAATCACTTTATACATCTACAGTCATAAAGCAATAGTACGACGTAAATAAACATTGCCTGTCATGACCCAGTTGCTTTAAGAGTAGAGGTCCTAACTGAAATTCAAATATTCTCGGCTTCGGGGCCTGCTATCTCTACACGACGAGATCAAACCACGTCGAAACGCCTATTGAAGTGCAGCGTTTTTGAGCGGGCAACATCAAATTCCATAAGATCGTGAAATCTGTTTCATGTTAAGTGAAGGTAAAAGAAACAACATCTGTGTACAACCGCTTATCAGGGCTATAGCAATTAACAATCAATGTCTTGTTTAGTCAGACAAGCCAGCATACGCAAACACACGTAATCACCGCTGAAAAGCTGAAGTTAGTTTACGGTAACGGCAATCTTAGGGTCCGCTGTTTGCACAACTCTGTTTTCAAAACCCTGATTGAGATGGTTTCCGCCTTTACTAATGTATATTTCTCGAGCTTCCCTGGATCGTGCTTTGCAAGATATCATGGACACACTACCAAGTGGTTGTTAATTAACATAACACTACGCCCCATTGCTAGAAAACCAGGAGCACCTAATGCAGTGCAGTATCTTCGAGGGGAACACCCCTTTATCTTTGGCTTTAACAAACGTCTATTGGTCATCGCTAAGACCGTCACAACCAGGGTTTTGAAACCAGAACGATGTAAACAATGGACTTTGGTGCAAGCCTTGAATTTTCCTTGACTTCAGCATAAATTATTCAGCGTTGATCACGTGTGTATGAGTATGCTACCTGGCCTGTTTGAACAAGCTATAGATGGATATGGCTGACGGCATCCAGATTCGGATTGGCCTGTCACTGTGTTCTCCGCGGGGACAGCCACTGGACGCCTGCGCCTACAGAGGGATCATGGGTGGCTTGCGCTGCACCACCCACAGCTCCATTCTCATACCCCATATCTAATGTAAAACCGAAATAATAAAACCAGGAGGCACGTGGGTGGGAGTCCCGTTTCATCAACCGAGCCGGCCCACACTCCTACAACATGCACAGCAGCAGCATTTCTGTATACCTATGTAGGGAAACATGCGTACCAGACGTACACAAGGCGGTGGCTGAACCGTAGTCCGCTCCACACACGGCCACGAGAACCGTGCACCCCGTCGCTTCCATCAAAAATTAACAGTCTCCTGGAAGCAGTAATCGAGGTGGAAGGTGTTAGAACAGTAGGCAACTTGTCAACATTCACATCATGCGCAGCCACAGCTGGGATGTGAAACGACCAACATAGAACCTAGAAGAAAATAGACACGCAAAATTTACACTCAATGTGCAACCAAATAACAGATATGAGCGAATCAAATTAGGTAGACTTCACTTTATCCAGCTTAAGAAGAATTGTTTAATTTAGTGTAGCCTAGACGCGGTGAAGAAGCATGATGTGTGCAAAGTCAACTTCAGCATCAGGTACTTGATATCTCATACTGTTTAGCTAATCAGTTGTACACAAATGTTATTTCTTCTATGCTCATTTATCTAACCCTGACAAAGTTTTCATGAGCTTATTCAAGTCATAATATTGCGTTATATTTTTAAATCCCTGAAGGGATTTCTCGAAAAGATCATTGTCTGCGGAATTGTTAATTTCAGTTCACTATGTAACAGTTTGCTTCCTTGGTTCAGCCATTGGGGTCTCGATACTACGCTTGCTGTCCTACGTGAGACACATACTTCCATGCAGATACCCTCATGGCCAAGCCGTCAGAATTTTCGAGTAACGCTTGTAACAGAAGCTGGGAGATCAATGCCAATATAACATAATAACCATTTTATAAGTGCACTGAGTCACAAAATTATAGCTTGGACGGCGATTACGTCTGAAACGAAACAGAATTTGCTGTGTCAGCTGTTGTACCTCTATCCCATTAGCCACTTCGACCATTACTTGTCAAAGCAGTTGATCTTTTGCAGTTGGGCTTTGGAATTAAAGTGGAACTTTTGAGCTATAACACACAACCACCGTTTGGCATGCCGTGTAGAGGCCAAACAGTGCCAATTTAGTGGAATACAATGATTACAGAGTGCAACATTACACACTTTTCAATACCTACATAAGTTTGATGTCTACTGTGAGTCCCAAACGGCCCAATTGCTGTTGTCCTGGTTTGAATCAAAGCAGTATCTGGTGTTCTGCATGCGCAGCATTTGCCCATAAATCGGAGTGCATAATATATTATTCCGCCCCTGGAAGTTTTGTGATTGTCCGGTACGTTCAAACCATTTTCTCACACACGGGGTGTAATTTGCATATTACCACAACTTTACGTAGGATCGAAAGCGAATTACTTGGCACCGCAAAATAAGCAACTTGTCTTGCCAAGGAGAATAGATGCATCGGTGAGTGTGAAATTTGGCATGAAGACGTGAGCTTTATCAGATTAAGTAGCCAAAGCTCATGAGTTTAGATGTATAATGAAATAACTAGATTGCAGCCAGCAGCCATTTCTGGTGTTAAATTACTCTTCATCATGTTCTAAGCAACAGCTCGGTGTCCGTTTCAGGAACTGTTTCAGAGCTGCTAGAGTGCAATTGGGCAATAAATTAGAAACAGGTTTCGGCAGAATTCACAGAAATCCTACCAAAAATGCCTTGAAGACAGGTAACATTCCTCGAGTCTATGCCGTTAGGCTGGGTTTTACAAAATGTTGATCGCCTAATGCACATTCCACAGGAATATCCTCATACGAGTAGGTGAAATATCAGCATGTGGTTTTATAAACTTGTGTCAACAACAGAAGCGCAACGTATGACCTTGAGATACTTCTGTTTCCTTACCGTTTTGATAAGTAGTGTATTTCCGGCTGTGCGAGATACAGTCCAACCATGAGGTCTAATCATTTGATACAACAGGATCAAAAAGAGCAGCTGTCTGTTCAAATTTTACTAAAGCAGTTCTCAGGTAGGTTTCAGTATCTTTAACCGGTTAAAATTATTAGCATGACGAAGTATTTGAGAGCAAAATAAAATTGGTTATTGCATAAAGTTCAAACGTAGTAATACGGCTTTCCTCGGAACCGTCTCTTGGTGACCTACTTCCGTGTGGAGTAGTCCCTCGAAAGGTTTCATCCGTATTTGCACGCTACAACCGTCCTTGTGCCGGTGTGGCATAGGAACAAGTAAGACATCACCGAACTAGTTCCTCTTTAGGACTCGTTTTACTTATAGATAGAAATAGGCTACCAGTGAGGCTAACATTCACTTTTTTATTGTTTTAAGCCATACACCCCGTTTTTACATTCGACACTTTCGAGTTGTTGTGCTCTACGAACCTTCACATGAAGCTCCCTGCAGTACGTACGATATGTCCAGTCTAGTATAATGTCGAACAAAAATACGCTCGATACGATTGTGCGAGTATCGATTCACTTCATTACATTATTTCTCATCAGCAGAAATCTTAAAGTTTTTCGCCGTCTGGTAAACACGTCATCGCAAGAAAATTTTTGTTCCTTTGTAGCGCCTCCATTCATTCCATGCCGACAACTCCATTAAATATGCTTATGTTTTCGTTCAAACCACAAAGAACGACTATGTAAACCGGTGGTCAAATATTCGTCATCGCGAATTGATCCAAAATCTATCTTCAAGTTCACCGACTTTGTTTGTACTCTGATAATGATGTTGAATTTGAGCTAAGGTCGGACCTATGTATGAAGATCACACGTCGTTTCATCGACGTGTTATGATTAGCAATGTAATGCATTAAATGTGTACGGTAACTTGTCCTTAGAATTCCACTATTTTGCTTGTTCTTAGGATGACAAAAGTCTCTTCTTATGCCTGAAAGTGACAAAAAGCAGTTATGTAGACTTTCGATGTTTTACTTGATTATATAGACATTTCTGGATATGCTCCCATGACGACGTTTTATGCTTATACTTCAGAGCTTATACGCACTTCTTTCGTTTTCAGTGCTATTGCTGATTTTGATTGAATAAGCAGCTCATATTAATTCATAGCTTTATCCGGGAAGTTACATAGTCCTATCCTTTTTATCAATCGCATTCAAAAATATCCGTAGCCAAGTGTATGAGTAGTTTTGTAAGAATTTTGGTCAAGTATTCTATAAACACTAGGATCTAACCAAGTTTCCGCTGAAAGCTTTTGGATCGGACAAATTGTTCGGAAGCTGGAGTTCACTATGTTTCGATAATCCACTTAAGGCATTAGCCAGTAGGGTCACATATCAGCTAACAAACACTGTGTTGACACAAACCATGCCATTGCCGTTGTATTAACCTTAAATAGAAGCAAACGTTACCAAGGAAAGATTTCCGGGTTAGTGTGATAAGCTTATGGTAGAAGTTTTGAAATGTTTAATAGTCGAAACTTAACTTACTTTGAGAATGGAGAAATATACTAGAGAACTCTAAATTGCGGAAATGTTATGCCACACGAACAAATGAGGAACGTGATCTCGAAATGGTTTTCCTCTTGTATGTCAAAGTCCAGACAAACCAATAGGTTCCATCACCTCAGATAGCGAAACCCAGTAAAATTACCCTCACATTACACGTCAAATGGTTAACTTGCTTTCCCAAAAATTCTAAACCAGTTGCTGTTGCAAACGTTCAGCAATGTGGTCCTTGTGCGAATTTCGCAAAAGGACCAGCAAATATTCTACTACACATAACGTGCTCGAGATATTGCGATGGTAAGTAGATAGATAGCCAATCATACGAGCAAGGCCCAGGATTCATATGGTAGACAAGATAGTCAAAACAGAGAAGAATCCTTGAAGTGGGAAGTCTGTGAAATCACCGTCTTAATTTTCTTCCCTCTTCTTACACAGCGATTCTAACCCCATGGTTATCATTAACAAGTGTGCACTGCGGGAAGAAGCAAACTGAACATATCTCTACATTCAATATCTCGTACTATGCTTCGAACCGACTAGGATTGCATGATTACAGAAGGTTTTGAATACAAATCGGTTTTGGTTGGTTTTTATTGTGGCCACGTTTCGCCCTTGACACAAAAGCTTCTCCGTTTTCATCGTTGATATTCCTATTACTCTTATTGCAGTCTACTTTTACATCTTCTTTTCTTGGAGTCCCTCTTGATTCTGTGTCATTTTAGTGCAACAAACGATTTTCAATATGCATGAACAGCCTTGAGCAAAGCAAGCTTCACAAGATGTTATAACAATTTATACACAATTTATGCCCGTTTTAAACCCATGTACATAAGACTTGATGTCATCTTTATTCGTCTTGTATTTATATTCTCCTAGGGTCTACCAATTCTGAGAAAGTAAACCTGTGCACCGTCACTCACAGTCTGTGTGT
>CALYDF020000443.1:0-79067 GCA_944474145.2 Dicrocoelium dendriticum | reverse complement strand
TGTCGTGTTCTCAACTGTCTCGATATCCACACATGACATGCTACGCTTATCAACAAATGTTCTAATTGGTAGCTCTGGCCCACCATACTTGCACTTACCTAACATGTGTACCATGCTCACGCGTAAGGATTCAGACAATCACACAACGGACAGCGATCATTCCTTAATACTTAGTACATTTTCAGTGATTCTGATTAATGCCAGATCCATAATCAACAAACTTCATTTTATTAACGCACTTGCACAGTTCAATGACCCTCAAGCCATTCTCGTTACTAAAACATTGTGTTCTTCAGATACACTTTACTCTTCTCTGCTTAATCAAAAGTACCACTTTCGTCGAAAAGATCGATGCAACAGAAAAGGTGGAGAGTATATTATATCTACGCAAAACATTCACAGCTAAACTTATAGGCCACTCACAATTGGAAAATATCCCTGAATCTATTTGGCTGTCAGTTGCGGGTGTCTCATCTTACACACTGCTTGCATGTATCTTCAACCCATCGAATGCGTCTAACATACGTACCGCCAAGATCACATCTGCATTTGACTTCGCATCAGAGTTGCCCCACAGCCAGAAGATTATTGCCGGCGATTTCAACCTACCGAATATACACTGATTATCCCACCTAACGTCTAAATTTCACGACTCTTTTCTTTCTTCCATCAGAGCTGGGGGCTGGACAAAATGCTTTACCAGTCCAAATAGGTACGCCAATGTAGTAGACTTAATATTCCCATTAGGGATGCCCAATCCACATACCGAGAACATAAACAATCTCCCAGCCATCGACCATAACATGATCCGACTCAGCTTCCAAATTAAAATGGTCACTAAACTCGCCTCTACATAGCTGGTTTTAACCCATAAGATAAACTGGGAATGCTTGCAGCAGTTCATTCGTTTCTCCGACTGTGATACATTTTTCCTCGCTACCAATGTGTGCACCTCTGTGGAGCAGTTCTATAAACAAATCCATCACGCTATAGCCCTCTTTGCACCACAATGTATTCCTACCCCTCATTTCTCCAAAGATTCTGTCGAGCACATAATCAACAAGAAAACCAAAATGTTAGCTGCAAGTTACAAAAGGACCCGTGACTTTTCACTTGTCTTACATATGCATTGAATTTCTCACCGTAGTCAAATAGGCACAAGTAACACTACGAGAAAATGAAGAACATACAGCCCCATGGACAGGGGGCAAAGCTAGGTGCTTGTCAAATTACAGCATCGTAGAACCAGTGATCGCTCTCCTCTGATTACCGAAATTGTTGATGGTGGGAGTCACTTACTCCATGACATAGCTGAAATCTGTGAAGCATTTAGCGACTTTTTGCCACTACCACGAGTCGTGAAGCTGACCCGGTGCCTGTGTGCACAGAGCTCACAGAAAAAAACCTCTTAAGCAGAGTAGATATCTCGCTCAACGCTATCCATCAAGTTATCAAATTAATCAAGCCATCTTACAAGCTGGGATCTAATGGCATTTCACCAACTACCACTAAACTAATAGGACCCGATATCCCATTGCTACTGATGAGCATGTTTACTATATCGTTGCTATCTGGTCATTTTCCAGACCAATGGAAAACATCATTTATTATGCCTCGACTTAAAGGAGGTCCAAAACAAACGATTGATAACTACTGACCAATCCACCACACTCCGATAATCGCTCGGTTATTTGAAAAGCTGGTCAGAAAGGAGATGACGAACTTTGTTGATTCTATTGGCCTGATCAACAATTCGCAGCATGGTTTTCTCAATAAGCGATCGTGCACCACCTGTCAACTGCATTACCTTAATCATATTTCAGAATCAATCGATTCCGGCTATGCAGTAGTGATTTTGTTTCTTGACATACACCAAACGTTCGACCGAGTACCGCACAAGCGACTGCCACAAAAGTTGGAGAACATTTGGATCCGAGACGCATTACTAGGTTGGCTATCTTCATACCTCCGTGATCGTCATCAGCTAGTCACTTTTACTGATTACCCCTCTTCCCCACGTTCAATCACCAGTGGAGTCATGCAAGGGAACGTGCTCGGCTCCTTACTCTCTTTGCTCTACATAAATGACATCAACACATCTGTAAAGCAGGGTACATCATGTTTATTTGCTGACGATATCAAACTAGTGTATAGGTTTCGGCATGACGAGCTTCACGAGACATTACTGCACATGCAAGGTGATTTACATTCCCTTGAGTCATGTTGCTGCACATGGGTGATGAACATCTGCCCTAAGAAATCAAGCATCCTGACTTACCGCTGCTTCATCCCCAAAGGATCTATCACCCTAAACAATGAAAGCTTCCCTACACAGTTGTCCACGCGAGATCTTGGCATTAGTTATTCGTCTACCTACAATTTCTCCTAACAGGCCCAATACCAAGTGGCTCGTGCCAGACAGTCTACGTTCAATATACCAAACAAAATGCACACAACTCGTGCTAGATTTGGGCTTTCCAAGCTACTCACTCGCCCCGTCCTAGACTATTGCGGCGTAATATACGGAAATTTGAGAATAGTGACAGAATTGCTGTGGAGAACCTGCAGAGGTCATTTAATAAACATCTAATTGGTAAGCACATTGCTATGAGTTATTGAGAATATTACAATAAACTTCATCTCGAACCACTTTGGATTGGACAATTGACGCACAACTTGTTGCTGCTTTGCAACATGTTACACAAAATGATCTATTCCAACTTGCCTACCCTCAATTTACAACACTATTCATCTCGAGCGTTTCGCAACAAAGATTTACGTTGAATATACCGAAGGCTAGAACGAACGTTCGCTCTAATTTCTTCCTGGTCAAATACAGCTATCTGTGGAAGAAATTACCAATAGCACTCAGGTCATGTGACAATGTGGCAACATTTATTAGCAGACTCGTCAATTACCTTGATCTAACTACCCTAAGCTCTATATTCACATGGAAAATTCCCTCGATGAGCTATTCCAAGAGGTGCCCAAAAACCTATAAACACCAGTGTTTTCATAACTATGCTTTGACCTAAACCATCCACCAAAACTTTAATACACAAAACGCATATACCAATACTCCATCTATGCATATCACCCATGCCGGAGCATGGATACTTCTGTACAAATTGATAGGAGACGCAATAGGCACAGTTTCTCTCGTCAAGTGAAATATACCTGTTATTATTACTATTACCCTACATGAGGCCACACATACGCATTGAGTTTCTGGGGGAAGATGAATGGATCAAATTTTCCGAACGCCCTCCGTAACAAACCAAAATGTTTGTTCGCAGTTTGGGACGTCTTCAAAGCCTGCGCCAAACAGTCGAGGTCCTCTTGGATTACCGTCCCAAAGGCATGCTCTCGTGAACCAGTGTTCAGCATATCTTCTCCCAGCTTATATGTATACGTGGGCTTGTGGCGGACATGCACGGTTTTTTAGCTGTGCGTGTAAAACGGAATTAGATTTATATTTAACCATTTGAAAGCGAACTAAGTATGCTTTCAACGCATAGTAATCTTCATGACAGTCAATTGCCCTCCACATCTTAATATCCTCGCCAAAAAGCAGGAATCTTGAATTGATGTCACTCGCAAAGTCGTTAATGAAGAACATGAATAAGTGCGGCCCCAACGCCGACCCTTGTGGAACACAGCTGTGTACAACAATCGGATGAGAAAATGAACCTCGAACTCGGACTTGAAGGCGCCACTGAACGAAGGAGTTTCCGCTCCATCCAAGGACAGTGTTTCTAACTCTGTATGCTTACAAATTTGTAGAAGGATGTGGTAATCTTTGCGGTCGACTGCTTTAGCTAAGTCAAGGTAGATAACATCAATGCCCGTCCCAATTTCGGCTATCTCAGTCCAAGTGCCACGGGCAATAAGTAGATTAGTTGTACACGACCGATGCTGACGGAATCCGTGTTTCTACGGTGCTATGATGTCAGATCTTCCAAAGTAGCCCGTTATAACATTAGCCATGATCGATTCCATCACCTTAGAAGAGACTCACTACGCCATTGATGGCTGACTCCGAACGGATTATACTTTTGAAAATCAGGGTAGTGATGCCTTTCTTCCACATGTTAGGGACCTGCGGTTATTCCAGGCATCTTTGGAAAAATCTCCTTAATGGTTCAGCTATCCTCGTAGCTGCCACATGCAATGCTTCAGGGTAATGTTGTCAACTCTGGAGAACTATGGATGCTCAACGTTAGCAGCTTCCTCAAAATTGTCACTGGACTAAACGTGGCTTGTGTAAAGACAGGCATCGGGGATAATGGGGAAGATATGTTACAAATGCTTGGAGCACATCGGAAAATTGGGGCATATCGTAGCCGTAGAACGTTGGCTGCATCCTCGGGGGTTTGAGCACTTGCATCCGCTGATATTAGTGGGGGAACAACATGTTTCATATTCCGGAGGGTGTTCACAAATATGTATGGAAAATTTTCGTTAACAAAATCGTTTCCACTAGTCTCCCCTTGTATACCAATTTGTTTACTCGCACAAATGGGGTGCAGTTATTACAGGGTATAACATAGTTACTCCAGCTCTCAGGGCTAGGGTTCGCTCTATGCACATGCCATGCAGCGTCTCTTACTCTCAGGTGTTTTCAGGTTCTACGCCGAATGAATGCTTGTGCCCTTGCAGTACGAAGGGGCTGGTTGACTTAATCAGACTGGCAGACTTAATCAAATCACTGAACTCGCCAGTAAAATCCAACAAAACATTATCAATGGAACAGTTGTTAAGAAACTCCCAGCGAGCATCTCCCACAAGTTCTGCCAGTATGACGTAGTGGGTGATTGTTTGAAACGTTAGTATGTCCTTGTGGATGTTCCGCATAACACACGACGTCGTAAATTATGGTTACATGGTCACTTCGCCCCAGAGGGCTCTCTAGCCTTGGTTTCACAATCATGAGATCTTCGTTCGTGAGCACTAAATCAATCAGATATTGTTTAGTTCCGGCTCTGAATCGGGCGGATGAACTGAAGGGGCTGAAGAGCGGAATGCTTGCAATATTCTCTTGCAGGTCGGCCTTAAACTGCTTGCTCACTGGGGATGCCGGTATTAAATTGCTCGTCAGCTATGCCGGAACTTCTAAACAATGAAGTTTGAATTCAGCTGAGATGAGTACACGACTGTGTCCTCATTGTAGGACCCTTCCCAAGCATACTGCCAAGCAGGAGTTCATCTCTGGATAGGACACTGGGGAACGCTAAACAACGGCCGGAAGCCAAGTGTCATTGTGTCTCAGTCGCAGACTGCACCAGAGTTGATGTAGGCTCAGCGTTTCCGGATCATCCACCGGTTCCCACTGCAGGTCATCGCGGTAGTATAACATTGTCCCTCCGCCTTTGCTACGCCGATCGTTTCGAAGAACGGACATACCATTTCTCGCGATTATGACATAGGTTATACCTGAGTGCAGCCAAGTTCCCGTAAGGAATATGAAGTCCCAGGCATGTGATGTTTGACGTAGCCGCAGTTAAGCAAGCTAGTTCAGGAGACCTTGTGCATTGGTGTATATGCAGAAAAGCTTCGCTTATTTTAGCAATAAATCGTGGGTTGGGTTTTGGATAAACGGCTGGGCCGAGCAGTAAATGGTCGGTAAATATATCTTTTATGTTTGGTGGGATGACGAACTCATCTGTGTCCGATTCATGGATCGTACCATTACCCCTTTGTTTCTCTCTTTGTATATAATGTACGGCGTTTGTTTGCCTGTGGTTCACCATAATTTACTTAGTTTCGGTGATGAACGATGTGGATCAAATTGACTATCCGAATACTCGAGACATCCTCAGTCATCAGTACTCAAGTACAGCAAGTTCAACGGAGAACCGTTGGCTATTTACTCGAGAATCCAGCGCATCTGACAGGTCCTTGAAGGTAATCAGTTTACTTTCTTTAACGACCGTAATCCGTTAACCTTCCTCTTTCCAATTCAATTGGCTCATCAATAAGTTGGATTTCATCGCACAATTTTCGACCGATATTGGACACATTTCCGGTCAACACAATGTTGTTGCCGATGCTCTGCCAAGATGGTAACCGACCTATCTGCCATGGCCACTGTGCAATCGAACGATCAGATTTGTTCGGAATTCCTTGACTCCTCATTGAAGTTGGTTTCACACCCTCAATCATCTTCCGACGGAACGATCTTATGAGACTATCCTACAGCACGACCTCCATCCGTCGTTCCTGAAACCTTTGTCCGACTTATTTTTGGCAGACTTTATAACATCGCACATCCATGCATTAGACCTACACTTAAGCTTATCTCTGTTCGATGGCTTTGACCCGGGAAGCAATGTGATCTTACTCGTTGAACACGCAGCTGTCCCACGTGCCACCAAGCCAAGGTACGGCGGTACATGTCTACTCCACCCTGCAGTTTCCCTCCTGTTCCAACCCGATTCGCCCATGTTCCTCTCGACATATTTGGATCCTTAGCTCCGTCCAAGAGAATGATCTACATTCTGACCATGAGTAACGGTTGTACCAGTTGGCCTGAGGTCTTTCTCATTCCTGACGTATCCGCGGAAACTGAGCGCGGGATCGCTTCACATGGCTGTCTAACTACTGTGTCTACTGACCGCATTCCACAATTTAACGATTTGTTTAAGGTCATCGGGTGCCGACGCATTGGCACCACTACCTGTCATCCATAGGCGCAGGGCATGGTGTAACATTTCCACAGACAGCTGAAGGCCTTATTCAGCGCCAACAATGCACTGAGTTGAACTGAAGCACTACCTGTGATACTTCTCGGCATCCAATTGGTCCTCAAGACCGAGGTACTTACATCCAACGTCAAATTGGTACATGGACATCGTTTAGATTTACCTGGTGACTTCGTTTCGGAGAGGCCTAGAAATCCTCGTTACGACGCGAACTAAGTTCAGAATAATCCTCTTATCACGTTTACTGATGTCAGGGAACAACAACTTAAATCATTCATTCATCAAGGTCTACGGCACTATCCATTTGCTTTCCTCCGTGTCGATGGTCAACGTAGACCAATTGAGCGACGTTACAAATGTCTTCGCAAGGTTCTGCGATGTAAGAGCCGTGTGTTTATCATTGACAGCCACTGCAAGCGAGAAGCTGTCACGATTGACCGCCACAAGGTTGCCCCCAGGGAACCTGAGCTCGATGAATGTTTCTGTCCACCTTCTGACGAATCAACACAGCATATGCCGGAAGATACTTCTGCTCCCAACGCCACTGACTCCAAAGTGAATCCTCCATCTGTGTCTCCTACCTCATCTCCGTTGACTTCTATCAAGCCAAGCGACATCCAGCCAGCCGCTTTCCCAGCTGCGTTATCGGACAGGGTGCCTAAGTCGAGAACTACTTTAGCCGAACCACGGAAGTTCACTAGATCGTCCAGTGCGTTTGCAAGATTAGTTTACTATCAATTTATTTTCTATTATTTGGGTGACCTGCGCGAACAACGCAAAATAACTGCAAAAGCTTTTGAATACAAAAATGCAACACACGGATTTGAAAACTAAAAAAAGCAAAACATTTTGAATATCCAAATAGAAAAAAGTATTTTGGAAAACACAAAAATAGTGGCCCTTTGGGTTGTTTACCATTCTGTCAGCATCGTTTTCACTTTGGCTCTCGCCATAGATTTCACCGCGCATGTTTTTGTTTTCGTTCCATATAGGAACCGGGAAGTATGAACCGGTGGAGAACATTTGACATTCAAAAATTGCGAACATTTGACATCCACTAACCTTTCCACATATTTGGCGTTTTGGCACCGTTGGGGAGGACACTGGTGTGAGCGTGCTAGTGTCCGATCAGGCTAGTGCTCCTCCAGCAGCTGCATTAAGTCTCACCACCCGGTCCGCAGTCCTCATATAAATCGAACGGTCAACCAAGTTTTCCCATCTAGGATGGGGTCGTGCAATGTCCCTGAATTGTCCACCGCTTGATTAGGCAAATCAATCTAAAATGTTATAATCATAGTTTTTCTTGTAAAAGGGAATTAGGCGGTGTGTTTGTTCGCATGGTGCGCATGTTTGTTGAACACACGCTGCGGCCTTCGAAGCTGAAGGCATCGCGCTCAGCACCCGAGCATATCATCGCTAACCAGTTCGCTACTGTTGCCTCATTTTTAACCTTAGATCGTAGCAACATGTTTAATAAACCTTTCCTAGCTTATTTCTGTGTATTCTCCCGCACAATTGTGGTTGGTCGTTCATCTGCATACTTGGTATATAGCACACGAGTAACGCACTATACTGTACCCAACCCAGTCGACCTAGGATAAACATAAGAGCGTTATGATTTCGTACTTCATTGTTAAGCGACCATGAGAATTGGGCACATTAAACTCCCCCGCGAAAATTTTATCAGTGAATAGGAGGTAGACAATAAAGGAATATTTGCCTCTCAAGTCATCAGTTACGGTGGCGGCAGATGTAGGTAGTCTGTAAATGCAGTGCGCTAAGAGGTTTGTTAGATAACTAAAAATGGTAATTCACAAGGAATCAGGACTTTCTATAAGAAAGAGTTTCTGCAGAGTAAGAACTAAGTATGGCCTTGTTCTAACGCTGTCCTTCACATCTCTATCTTTGCTGCCAACCAGGATGGGAAAACAAAATGCCAAGCCTGCTAGACCGAAGTATATTTGGCACAGAACAGAGCTAGTGGCAAATGCGTCAGAAAGCAAAGTCCTTCGCCCTAAGCAAGTGAATTCGTTCCTGAGGAGCCGTAATAAAAAATGCATGACGTTAAGGGATTCAGCCTGATGCGCTTACAAGGTCTATCCAAGTAACCTGACTTGGGGTGCTTACACAACTCAACGAAATCACTGCGTCAAGTTGATCCTCCAAGACAAATTCCAGCACCAGGAGAAGTTAGCATCAACAAACTCCGAAGAGTGCAGCGCTGGAAGCCGTTTTTACGTTCAAATCGCACAAGATACAGCCAACGTGCTTTACCAACAATTCATCCATACTTTCCGGAGTGAATCAGCATTTCGTCTGCATTTTACGCACCTTCCATCGACACAAGGCTTAAACCACGTATGGTTCACGACAGCAAATGTGATGAAAACTCGAATGTTATTGCGCTTGCACAGCTCACTTGGTGTGGACGAAATCAAACCGAAGGCCTTGAAGACAGTGGCCATGAATCTTGCCGAACAACTACCTCGGTTACTTCAACATTGTCTCAAGGAATGCAGGTTCCCACAATGTGGAAATATGGACCAGTTACTATTATTTACAAAAGTAGCAGTCGTGCGAAGCCATCGAATTACCGTCCAATCGCTCTCCTCCCAGTTTTATCTAAAGTAATGGAAGGTATAACTGCAGAAGCGCTCATGGGCTATCTTGAGAGCAAGAATATCCTAGTGTCACAGCAACACGGATTCCGCCGAAATCGATCCCGCACTACAAACTTGCTGCCAGCCTGTGCAAGCTGGACAGAGTCAGCCGATGCCAGGATGTGAGTCGACCTTGTCTATCTGGACTTCTCGAAACCGTTCGATCATTTGGATTACCACATTCTCTTACAAAAGCTTCGAAGCTATGAAATCGGTGACCCTGTTTTCGGTTGGATCGTCAATCTCTTCACTCAACGTCAGCTGAATGTGGGTGTCCGCAGCTCCATTTCCGATCCAATTGACGTCCAGTGTGGCGTGCTTCAAGCGTCGTTACTAGGGTCAATTTTATTCCTAACATTCATGAGCTATCTTAGCAGCTCCAGTACAACCTGCACAAGTGCAGAATCGTAAGCATACGCCATCTGCTTATCTATGAATATCAACTTGGGGACAAGTAGTTACAACGTGCTTCCCAAGAGAACGACGTCGGTTTGATCGTGCAGGACAATCTTGCATGCTCCAGAAAGTCTGAAATGGCATCAAAAAGAGCCAGTAAATATGTTGCACTCTAACGGAGTGCTTTCGCAAATTTTTGTGCCATCAATCTTTCCGCACATGCCGGACACCGACGTGAGGTTTCACATGGAATATGTGATCCAGGCATGACAATCCTGGCAAAGGCGAGACGGCGATGCACTGAAAACTCGCGACGTAGAGCGACCAAACTCGTTAGAGGATGGTTTAATCAATCCTATCAACACAAACTGCTGCCCTTGAGATTCTACAGTAGTAAATGTCAACGTTAGCGAGGAGATCTAATTCTGGTTTACTTACTATTGACAAACCCAACTCACCCATGCCGCAATCTGTTGCAGCTGAGCCGAAATACCAACCTGAGAGATCATCAGCTCAAACTGGCTACGCACTACAGTCGACTTGATTGTCAACGCAACGTTTTCTCCCTCCTTGTGTGCAATGCCTGGAATGCCCTTCCAGCTCACATTATCCTTGCTCCTACATTAACGCCATTCAAATTTGGCCTTGATGAAAAGGTTTACAACTTGGATTAGTTGATATAGTCCGTTTCACTTGGAGGACGAAATAACGCAAATCTAGCCATGTGCTTAACGGCCCTCTCCGCAACGTTGCAATGAGGATACATGTAATGGTGTCCATGTGATAAGCCTGTATGTAGCTATACTGGATTAACCTATCACACCTGTCAAATAAAGAAACAAACGAGTGAGCGTTGTTGTTTGCTTTTATATTTTCCATACACTTACTGAACTGTAACAGCTCGCTATATTATTTTGCATGTGCAAATCCCATTCGCACTTAAAACTATAGTTATGCAGTAGTGCATTTAAATCAGTAGACGCTTGAAATAAGGATTCACTTATTCTGTGATTCTACAAATTTAATTGTTACTTTAACCATCCTGTGGGACTTTTGCGCACGCCTTTTTACCCGTGACAAATCATTGTTTGTCGTTATAGTACCAGAAGTGTTGGTGGCGTGATTCTTTACTATAATGCAAACGTCCGATAAGAAGTTATCGATCACCAGGAATTCCGCGCTCTTAATTCGCTTTGGTGCTGCCTACGGTTGTGAAACATAGACACATGTCTACTAGCCGTGATTTACCGCCCACCAAGCTCAACGTCGGAAATGGACTTCAAACTGAACTACGTCTTTCAGTTTGATTTGAACGAGTCCTAAAAGTCCTTATCCGTAGAGACATTAACAAGCATGACATAGTAATGTCAGCAACTGACGGTACGCAGTTTAAAGCCTGCTTGCATGAGCTAATTGCTAGCCATCCTCTGTACAAAAACACAACCTCTCCCACCAAATTTCGAAATGCTAATAAGCCGTCGATACTGGATCTTATGTTCACTAAATAGAAACACATGATTGACGGAATGGTTGCAAGTGCGCCACTGGGTCATATTGACCAGGTTACTCTACTCTTATTTATATATGTCATGTGGAGTATCCTGGAAAGGAGGATTATCAAGTGCATACTGTCACGCAATATAATGTGTTATCTAAGCTGGTTAAGGATACATCTTGGACTTTCTTAATCGAATGCCCCCAAGCTATTGCCTAGGAAATCGTTAGAAGGACGTTTAGCACACTGGTAACGCACACAGTGGATCAGAATTCCTTTCAACCCTAAAACAAGCATAAGTCATTTCTGAGGAGCAGAACACGTAAATGTATGTCCCAGAGGGATTTGGAATGGCGAGCTCACAAGGAATGCTTGAATGCCAAAACCTGGACTGCATAAGTGACACACCGCAGCTTCTGTGTGAAACTGATCCGCGAAGACAACGTCACGCATCAGCAGGAGTTAATGAAGGGATTCTGCACGAACCGAAATTTCTTTACAAGCACGTTAACGGCATTCGAAATGGGAAGCGGAGAATTGTAGCACTAGTCACTGCTGATGGATGCACACGATCAGCAATGGAAACGGCCGATCTCCTACGGCTTCATTACTCCCAAACTTTGCAGCAGGTAACGAACCCAAATACTCTCCTCATTTCTATTACTCTAACGTCGGGTTTAGAAAACATCACCTTAACTGCGGAACCTGTGTTGAAGAACTTGTTATGCTTGCGTATCCACAGTTCTCTAGGAATCGACAACATCCGGCCAAAGGCTCTAACGTCGGTAGCAAGTGATTTGTTTCCTATCAGCAATTATAAAAGAGAACCATATTCCACCAGTATGGAATCGAGAGGTCATCACTCCTAACCATAAATGACGTAGCCGCACTGACCGTATCAACTATGTTCAATAATTCTGCTTCCTGTACTATCCAAACTTATGGAATCAATCATCTCAGATGCGCCGATGCAGTATCAGGAAAAGCACAACTTAATAGCTCCAGAGCAACATGTGTTTCATCAAACGTGTCCATTTAATACTGACATATTAATTGCACGTAATAGATGGACTGAAGCTGTTGATGATGGAGCAGAAGTGGTTGTCGTCTACTTGGACTTTGCAAAAGCGTTTGATCGCTTAGACCGTCGAATGCTGCTTCAGAAGCTTCATAAATACGGCGTTGCCGACCCAATCCTGAGTTGCATTAGCAATTTTCTACACGAACGACGGCTAGTGGTGAGAGTCCGAGAATCATTGTCCGATGCAATCGATGTGGCGTTGGTGTACCTCAAGGCTCTGTTCTTGAACCTCATCTATTATTGGTGTTACTTAGCGAATTGTCGAGATTAATTGCTTCCGATTTCTTACTTTTTGATGATTTTGGCGAAGGGTCAGAGGACCGGAAAACCATGAATGGCTTCATTGCGATCATAACACGGTGTCGAGATCGTCAGTTCAAAATGCCCTGCGATTGGATACCACATGTACAGAAGCACATGAGCCGCCCTCAGTTCTTACTGATGGGGGATCTAAATTTACCTAAGATAATTTGGCCAGATGTTCGACTTCATCCCGGTCATGGCAACGTTGAGGCTCAATTCGCTAAAATGACTATTGAAATTGGGGCAACGCAACATGTCATCCAACCGACGCGCGTAACTCCGTACTCGGCATCTTGTCTGGACCTAATGTTTACGAGCTGCGAGCAGAAGCTAAAAGGGATCAGAGTCATCGAACCTCTGGCGAACAGTGACCACTGCTCTATTGTAACAAGCTTAGAACTATCGTTACCATATTACAATCAACAGAAGCCGACATTCAACTATTGGAAGACGGACTTCAACGGACTCGTCCAATCCGCAAGTCAGACTGATTGGACACTACCACATGATGCGTCACTTGAGGCGTAGTGGTCATTAATAAAGGGGAAGCTTAACTTGCTCTGTACTCGGTTAGTTCCCCTTAAGTATCCAAAAATTGGACCTGTCAAACCGCATTGGTTTGATAGGGAATACAGACAGTTAGCGCGACGACGTCGTAAACTTTGGGATAGATATATCAGCTCGAGTTGTGATGAAGATTACGCGGTGTACAAGAAACAGCGTAACTTATGTAACGCCGCAAAGATCAAGAAACGCCGGCAGTTCGAAGAGGAGCTAGCATCCTCAGCCACAACTGCACCCAAGCGAATATTTGACTACTTGCAACGTCAACTGAAACCTGGAGACGACCTACCGGTCTTAGAGAGCTTAGACGGGAAGACATTCATTTCAAGCGCGGAGCGCGCGGACGCCCTGGCTACGCACTTCCTCACTGTATTTTCCAATAAACCGGCGGCTGTTCCAGTACCGGCACAGGTTGCGCAAGTCTTGCTCGACAGCCTACAGTGTGATGCAGTCGAAGTACATCAGCTACTCGTCAACCTCAATGATGCAATCCCCCCGGGTCAGACGGACCTCAGCCACTAATACTCAAGTCCCTATCGATTATCATCTCACCAGTTGTGACAAACCTTTTCAATAGATCGCTCTCTGAAGGATCCATCCCGAACGACTGGAAATGCTCGATAGTTAAACCGCTTCCCAAGGGTGGTGATCCGAGTAACATAGAGAACTATGGACCGATCTGTTTGACTTGGGTATTATGCAAAGTTCTCGAGAAGGTTGTGAAAAAGTGTCTGCTGTCGTTCTTCGAATCGATGGACGTATTGACGCCAGCGCAACACGGCTTTACGAAAGGGCGATCCTGCATCACCAACTTGATGTACGCAAACCACCAGTGGGTTCGAGCTCTCAATGAACAGAAGGATGTTGACGTGGTGTACATCGACTTTAGTAAGGCGTTTGACAGAGTGAACCACGAGGTACTCCTCCGTAAACTGAGGACATACGGAATCGGTGGCAAGTTACTTCAGTGGATACAAGAGTTTATTGTGGGACGAAGGTTTAGAGTACAGGTCAATGACTATCTGACAGAATGGTTCCCATCGACCAGTGGCGTGCCTCAAGGAACTGTACTTGGGCCAGCATTATTTCTTATTCATATCAACGATCTTCCGTAGCATCTCCAGTCACCATGTGTCCTGTTTGCAGATGATTTGAAAATCTGGAGGATCATTGTAAACCAAGACGACTGCGTTCGCCTCCAGCATGACTTAGAGCGACTGTCAACGTGGTCCACTGAAATGCAACTCCCTATTAACGCAAGCAAGTCGGAGTTCATCAGTATCACTAGACGTCCCGCCACTCGATCATACACCTTGGAAGGCCAGTTACTCCATCCCAAAACATCTGTCAGAGACTTAGGAGTGCTCTCACGACATGATTTAAGATTTAAGAAATTGTACCGTGCGGGACTTCGTATGCTCTGGGCATTACGACGCCGTTTCTCCAAATGGTCCGAAGAAAACGTCCCTCGTCTATCCACCTCGCTCATTAGACCAATCCTTGAATACGGTGCCGCAGCTTACCATCCGATAACCCAATGGGAAACTGAAAAACTGGAGAAAATACAGCATATCGCAACTAGAATGATACCAAGTCTACGAAAGCTTCCATATGAAAAACGTTGTGAAAAGCTTGGACTCTACACACTATCCTATCGCCGAGTAAGAATTGATCTTATTATGACCCATCGAGTGCTACACTTGAATCACTTCCCCATACTGCGGCCAATATTTCACCTGCGAGAACCCTGTAACACCCGAGGATATCGTTACAAACTCAGGGTCCCCAGCATGAAAAAAGTATCACATCAGCTTTGTATCGAACGAAGAATCGTAACCTTATGGAATAACTACCAGAAGGATTAATAGAGGCCGATTCTGTGAAGTGTTTTAAAACCCGTATCGACGATTATTTTGGAAACCAGTGCTTTTGTGAAACGATGTACATACAGTGCTAAAAGAAGACATTGTATGTCCGGAACTAATGACGCTAGTACAAATTTCTAACCGAACACGGATAAACGATTAACGGACCAGAAACAACTGCTGATAATTCACAAGTAAATTTTGATTTTTCGTAATTCGATAGAGTTGTACAGAAACCGTTCTACTTGCTCTTAAATACAGTCTCAGTCTCAGTCTCATTCAACCTAGACAAATGTCGCCTTGTGCAGTTACGCCATAGACATAACTACACCTACTTGTTTGGGACAAACGAATTGCAGACCAGCTCCCGAAAATGTGTTCTCGGTGTGCACGTACAGAGCGACCCCAACTGTTCGAAACAATCTGAGTTAGCGGTGAAAAGAGGCAACCAGCATGTCGCCACACTGCGAAGGGCGTTCGGGAGATTCGACCCATCAATCTTCCTAATGATGCACAATTGCTGCGTGTGCCCGCATGTCGAATACGTTATCCAAGCTTGGCAATCTTGCTTGAAGCGAAACCTAGAGGAGTTAGAGTCACCTCAACGAAGAGCAACAAAGAATGTAAAGGACCTGCGCTGTCACTCTTCCCACCGAAGGTTGAAGTTGTTGGCACTTTTCAGCGGAGGCTATCGAAGGTTGCGCTGCAATCACATTGTAGCGTTTTATATATTAAGTGACCCCAACCACGTATGCTGCCACCTGCTGAAACTTGGCCACAACACACAGCTCGAGGGTAACGGCTTAAAACTGAAAAAACACTGTAGACTTCTAGAGTGTCGACGTAATTAAATTTCCATTTGGATTTGCCCACCCTGGAACGCACTGCCAGACTCAGTTGTATCTTCTCCTAACTTGGACGTTTTTAAAAAACGATTACATGTTTCTCTTAGCTCCCAGCAGTTTGTTACCTTAACTCCTCTATTGTGGGTTAGGCAAAGCGTACTTTTCTACTGGAGTTATGTATCAAATGGCCCCAAGTGTGCTACCATATTTTGCTTTTCTTACGCTTTATATTAACAACCACTGCCCCCAGTTTATTTCTGTACGTGTACACTTGACTTTTTGCTTTAACACAAATGTTATTTATAAAAGTATTTATCTCGGTGACGTTTGATAAATGACCTACGTATATTTTGATTTCATCGTATTCACCCCAACCAGCCTACGTGACGTGTCAAGCACTTGCTTTTATCCCGCGATAAATCAGTGTTCATTGTCCATTGCGAGATCCAATGAGGGGCCCATCAGGTTTGCATCGCTGCTGAGTTGGAGTAAAGGGCAGCACGTATGAGGTGGGTCTTGCAGAATCAAGTATGCCATAATCACCTCGCCTCGTAGTCTACGATAGACTCCACTGGATACCCCAAAACGTTTCAACCTCCCCTGGTATGAAAGATTGCGCATCTCAATTACGTTCTTAAAGGCCCGGCGTTGTGGCTGCTCCAGTGGATTAAGGTAATGTTTTAGTCATGGATGCCAGACGTGAATTGCGTATTCCACATGGGGCGAACATACGCACTGAGCTTTTGTCGATATATAGAGCGGTTTATTTGTTCAAACGCTCGTCCAAACAGCCTGACCCAATCTTCGAGGCCTTTTAGGATTTTCTGGAGCAATCCAAGACACCTTGAACCAAGACACCCAACTCACATGCGACAGCTGAATTTCGCAGTACATGCGTTCTGAGCGGGTATGAGTAGTTACTCAGATGTGGGATGGAAAGCACCTTGCATCTACTGACGCTGAAATGCAGTAAGTTTTGGGTTGACCATTGATACACCCTTAAACACGGACGATAGACTAAACTCCCAGTCGGAGCCACAGCCCACGTCCACACTTTTGCCCCTCAGTGTTCATGCTGACTTCATCAATCTTCCCTCCCTTTCCGCAGTCTCAGTTTCGCACTCTACCACACAGATGGTCGATGACACAGCCCCATTCCGCCTTCTGCTTGCGGAGGCTCAACAATTGGCGCGCGGGTGCAAAGCTGCCAATAACGAACCAAATTCCCTGCTACTCAACGTGCTACTTTCCCTACCGGACGACCTCTCGCGGGAACAGCATAGTAGAGAGCTTAATGCCGCATGTACCAACCTATTCCTTCGTAGATGCGCGCCGAGGAAACGCAACAAATACCGTCAGTCATTAAGAACAATCAGCAACGCCGATGCCTTCAATACGGACAAATCCAACGTCTCTATCAACCGAGGCGTAAAGATGCAGCAGCAACTGTTTTTGATGACAGATGGCGAACGGCTTTCCTGCAAGAAGACGACCGTATCCCTGGTTTTACGGACTTCGAAACAAAAGTCATTTCTCAGCGTCCAGTACTTGACGACCGTTCAGCTCGCAATATTCTCCCCACTAACCCGGATTTGGTGAGACCCATCACCCATGAGGAGCTGCGCGCAGCGATTTGTCAGACGCAATGCTCTGCACCGGGGATTGACCGTGTCACACCACGGGATGTATTGAGGATGGACCCCGTTTTTGTAATTGCGTTTCTCAACGCTCTCCTTGCTTCTTCGCCCTTCTTTTCGCACATGGATACAGCACGGATCACTTTCGTTCCCCAGGCAGATGCACCCTCTTCTGCTGCTTTATTTCGGCCTATTTTCGTTACTTCCGTCTTTACTCGTCTGCTTCATCGAATCCTATTTGACCGCTGGGTTCCCACTTTTCCTTCAAATTGTCTACAATTCGGCTTCCTACGTAGGGATGGATGCTTTGAAGCCCCTGCGATACTGCATGCCGCACTGCGACACGCGCATTTTTCATAATCTCCACTTTCCTTTGCTTCAATTGATATTTCCAGAGCCTTTGATTCTCTTTCTCCTCAGTCTTACTACGCGCAGCCTTTGCTTTTGGCGCACCCCCTCTGCTACTGGATCACCTTGCTTCCTACCACGCCTCAGCTACTTCCACTCCCAACAATATTAACCTCCATCCGCAAGGAGGAGTTAGACAGGGAGACCCATTCTCTCCCTTACTATTTATCATGACGCTGGACGAAGCTCTGCAAGATTTACCCTCTGAACCCTGGACATCCTCAGTAGGGCCAATTGATTATCTCGCCTACGCCAATGACGTCTTAATCTTTTCTCAGGACCGGTTTTCGCTGCAAAAGCGTTTGCGACATTTCAGTGATAAACTGGCCCTCATAGGATTGTCCATTAACCAGATGAAGTCAACCTCCGTCAACATTGTAGAGGACCGTTCAAGAAAACTAACGATACTGGACACCGTCCCTTTAGACTGTAGAGATTTCATTATTCCTTCCTTGCAACCAGAAGGGAAATTCACGATGTTAGGCTTGCCTTTTAGTTGGAAACGTAAGCCCCTGCCAACTTCCGCAGGCGAGTTACGTGCTCAAATAGAAGGTTACAAAAGCGCCCTTAATACCCTACCAGCACTTGGAGCTTCTGAAGACCTTTCTGCTTCCAAGGCATCTTCATAAACTCTGCTTGGCCGTTGTCCACAAACAGACGCTAAAACGAATGGACAGGCTTGTTCGAGCCCATGTGAGAAAATGGTTTCGGCTGCTCAATGACACAAATCTGGCATATTTCCACGCCTCAATCGGGGACTTTGGTATCGGTATACCCTGCTTATCCTCCACTATTCCACTGTTCCGGAAGGGCTGATTAGAAGGACATCTTAATAATTCACACCTAATTACTAGCTGGGCCATCCGAAATCCCGCAGCTGGCTCCATTCATCGACTGGCGCGCTCCCATGTCACCATTAGCAACCGAGTGATGATAGATAAATTATCAACCGCAGAAGCATGGAAAGACGCGCTACTTACCTCAGCAGATGTGTGCCCACTCCGGGGTGTGGTCAACACACCAGCTGCACATCACTGGCTGCGGAATCCGACTAGGATATTCCCTGGACTGTTCTTTCAAGCAATACAGTTTCGAGGTGGGTTACCGTCTACAAAAGTACGACGCGCAAGAGGACGACCGCCTGAGCCCCAATCCGAGCTACTATATCGCGACAACTGTGATCAAAAGGAGACTCTGTCCCATGTCCTACAATCATGTGACATCAACCATGAAGCAAGATGTGAACGCCACAATCTCATTGAAGAGCAAGTCGCCAAAAACTCCGCAAACGAACAATGAGCATAGTTCTCGAACCAAGAATCCCAACAGCCACCTCATTCATCAAGCCAGATATACTCGCAGTAAAGAGATCATCGGTACACGTCATGGATGTCAGAATTTGTGACGCCGACAGCATGGCGCGTACGCACCAGCTGAAGGTCGGCAAATATGACTCCGGAAATAACGCATCAATGATCTTGACATATCTAAGCGCACAATTCCCCAAAACACGTGAGATTTACCACCATCAAATTATCTTAAACAATCGGGGATTTATATATCCGGCTTCGGCGAAATACTTATCAACTCTCGGCTGCATCAAACTCGACATCTCGGATATCTGCTTCTTCACCCTTCGATTATCACTGTAAGCATATGATACCTACATGAGGGAAGCTTCATCCCAATTCTCTTACACTATTCCCGCAATCTGATATTTCATATATTCAGTGTCGGATTACACAAACACACGGTGATCATGGAAGCTGTTCCGCCTGAAAGTTTTGAACTCTACTTAAAACCAATGATTATTATTATGCCGGGGCATTCGCCCTTTCTCGGCAATTTCCTGCAAATCTCCACTCAGGACTCCTGCATGCAATTTACCGAAAATATAATGTTATAGGTCAGTCTGAAGCAGATGCTGGTCGACGTTCGCCTGGATCCTGTGCCAGATCTTGTTATTGTCGACAAACTTTAGGTACGTTGAAGCGATTCCCTGTGCACGGTCATTAATAGACTGCAAAAACAAACATGGAGCTGGAAGTGAGCCTTGCGGCACACCACACTCGACTTGTCTGAGGTCCGATAAAACGCTCCGAACTATGACCACTAATTGCCGTTGAAATAGAAAGTCGGTAGTACAGATTTAAAGAGGGTCGCCGATTCAGTGATGCTGGAGCTTGGAGACTAGCATCTGATGATCTAGACGATCGAAAGCTAAGAAAAATCCAGGTAGATAACATCAGCGCCTTCTCCAGCTTCAGCTGACTCGGTCCAGCTACTGTGTGCAAGTAGTAAATTCCTTATGCATGACCGCTGTCGACGGAATTCATGCTGCTCAGACGTGATGATGTTGGTTTACCGGATAACACACCAGTACATCGAAAATTAGAGATTCCATGAAATTAGAGATTACAGGAAGAAGGTATACTGGGCGGTCCTTGGTGGGATCAGTTCTGCTTCCACCACTGTGAATCGGGGTTTTGATTCCAAGTTTCTACATAGCGCGAACTTGACTCTGGTCTAAGCAAAGCTAGAAAAGCTGAGCTAAAGTTCCTGCCAGTTGGCTTGCTGCTGCTTCCACTGCCTTGGATGAAAGTTGTCGAAACCCAACGAGCTGTGTTTGCGTAGAGACGTCAGCATTTGAAACAAATCCTCCGCGATAAAAGTGATGTGGGTTAGACCTGGCGAGGAAATGACAAATGTTGGGACATCGCTTGGTGGCAAGACCCTCTGAAACGTGGGGGAACATTGCATCCATAGTGGGTTTGCTGCTTCCACATCCGTTCTTTTTGCGCCGTCAGACGTCCTGAGTGGACTAAATACGTGTAGTCTATTGACGTGCTTGTACAACAGTTTGCGGATAGCACTGAAGGTTTTGCGATGTTTTGCGGCTTTGTCTCCTCATAGCAGTTTTGTGCAGGTGTTATGTTGGGCTACGTAGTTGTCCCAAGTTTCTGGAGCAGAAGCTCATCTGGAGACTCGCCATGCTGCGTTGCATACTGTCATCTATTTTGGAGTTCTGCTTCCAAAGAAATAAACTGATTTACACTTATTACAAACGCTTATCTCTGAAGCCTATGCAATCGGCTGACTGAATTTATTGACGAACTCGAGCCAGGCGACTTCCGGGGGTTCTTCCTCAAGGAACAAACAAGTTATGGCGCTGACGAGCTGGGTTAATCGATTGTAGCTTTTTTTGCTTCGCAGAGTCTCATCGTTCTCATTCCGATATTCCGCACAGTAGATAAAGTCGGAAATCATGACTGCGTGATCACTGCGATCTAACGGGCAGTCTAAAACCAACACAACCATCATATGCTCATCGTTGATAAGTTCAAGATCCAGCACAGATGGCCTGTTACCTGTTCTGAACCAAGTGGGTAAAGTGATGGGCTTGTAAAGAGGAACAGTGGTTACGAGATCTTGTAGATCTGCTTTGAATCGTGGCAGGAGTTTCTACACAATGTACACTGAAAGCGCCCATAATAAGTACGTCGTTGTACTTTCGCTGAAAACCACATCTTAAAGCAGCCGCTAGGTGGTTCTTAGTTTCGGGTGTAGAGTTTGCGGGCCGGTACAGCAAGAAAATTAGGCAACATCTTTTCCATTTAACTGCAAGTAGCACCAGCTTCGCACGGCAAGTCGTCTCAGTAATACAAGATAAGCCTCCTTTTTTGAGCCTAACGTTCCGCATCAATGACATAAGTGGTAGCGAAAGTTCAGCGTCCGTCATTCCTGTGTGCAACCACGTCTCGGTGATACCAATGACATCATATGAGCAGGAAGCTTGACGATCATTCAGTTCGGCCAGTTTATTAATAAGAACCTGAGCATTCGCATACAAGCAGGCCAGTTTTTCTGTCTCTAGGAATCCACAGAGGGGTGAAGGGGTCAAGTGTTGGAGAATGCCGACAGATAGGAGGTCGGCAGTTACTCGTTATTTTTTGATGGGATAATGAAACCTCGTCTGAAACTTGATTCGGCCAAGGTGCGTTCCACTCTTCCATTGGACCTATCTCAGAGTCTTTTATATCGGCAGTCAAATTACGCTTCTGTACATTTGTCGGTATGTTTGCAGCTTCAGGTGCTTAACTATTTGAGCTGCATCCTAGACTCCCTAGTTGTAATTGTGATAGTCAAATAACGGACCACTTAAAATGTGTTTGTTCGTTGCCTTCACGCGATGTTAAGCCATCTGTTATTGCTTTATTTTATTCTACTGTTAATCATCAGTAGTAAACTTTACATTGGAAAATATTTGGTAACAATGGGGTCATCTTCTCAAAAGGTTGGGCAAAAAACCTGATAGTGCATTTGTATAACGTTTCGATTTTGACTCTCAAAAGCTTCAATAAGCGAAGTGAGTTAGCTTAGAAGTGGGTTGCATTTTATAATAATTATGGGTATGAGACTTACAGAGGCCAATAAACTTACGGTCCATTGATAACACGTTACAGCGATCAAAGGTCCCTAGTTCGCGTGAAATCCGTGGGTGCCATTTGAGGTCAAATGGGAACAAAATATGCTGGTCAGAGGGTAGTTACAGGCATAGTCCGCAGTCTTAAGGGGTCCGTTGGAAGGCACTTGGGTAAACCTACTTTCGTTGTTGTACTTGTTGGATGCCCAGCAGTTAGCACCGCGCCCCTGAAATCTCGAGGCACATTTCTTCATTAGCATAACACTGAACATGCACGTTCAAATATACTCGACGAGCAGCTCACGGTTGAGCACAGTTAATGAACCTTAGCAATATGTGCAGAATGCATGCTTAGCAAACTGTAAAACCCACTCGTCCTAGCGACATTTTCTAGTGAGACGCAGTGCTACAATTTCAGTTGAAGACGTGAGACTGCCAAGAAACAAGTAGAGAGCAAATTGTTTTTCCGAGAAGCATCAGCGTTCATTGATTAAATTCCTTAAGTTGTGGAGGGAAAGGGGGAGATCCCATAACAAACTTGTCTCTTTCAGTCCAGCACAAGGAGCGAGCATATCGTTATTTCCACATGGTAGTCATTGGGCCAGGGGCAGTCGCGCTAAAATAGTATGGCCCTGACGTCCTACGCAGATTGGAGTCCAACAGCCGCTTAAAAATTTCCACAGTCTGAGCAATAACAACTGACACTGGAAGACTGTTCCATTTGTTTATCAGCCTAGTAGATAGAGTAAGATCCAAGAGAACTTGAATTCCCCTCGGTTTAAGTAAATTCCAGCCGTGACATCGGGTCAAGCCTCCTGTTTTAAGCTATAAAATATGTAGTTTCAACTACGTCCGTAGCATACGCCTGGTACAAATGATGTCCGCTGAGCGGTGAAACTAGTCTAGTGATAAGAAGCGTATCTGTTGGAGACGAAAAGTGTAGGAGAGATTCCGAAGCTCGAAGATTGACATCGTGTCACGTTTCTGGATCTTTCTAAGCTGGGTTCGTTCGAGCTTTGAGCACGGAAAAGCAGCAGGCAAACCATACCCGAGATCGGTCCATACATGAGAAGTGAACAGGAGCCTGTTATCACTTCCTTTTGAGATCAAATACGTACGGAACCGGTCGCCAAGTATAGTGTTATCTTAGTGGCAACTTCCAAGCTACCAATCTGTCTGCTCCTTCAGTCCCGGTCCCATTGATCCAACTGATCAAAGTTCATTTCTTGTGAATCGCCGTCCATATTGTGATTGTGCGTCACAGTCCATTCTTAAACAAACAACAAACAAACGGTATGTTTCTCGATATGCGAGACACTGGCAAACTACCAGTCTGATCATTTGTACAACAAAGTTGAATTGTGGAGGGATATTTCAAGGTCTGTTATATGTTCATTAAAGTGTTTTAAGTGGTCAGTCGTCTAAAAATAGTAAAATGTTGAGAAGTTGAGATTAAGAATACAAGTAGTTCTAGCCGTCAGATCAAGTAAAGTAATACGACCCTTCATGGAACCGTCTCCCGGAGAGCAGCTTCCACACTTTACTTACACATCTCATCTGGCCATTTGCCGTTGTGGCTTAATACTAGTAGTCAACGTATTTTTGGTCTCGTTTTTTCTGGTTGGCTGTTGTCATATGCATTTATGTCATCATCAAGCCGACACATTCCACATAAATATGTATAAATATATGGGCGGGCCTTTGTAATATGTTAAACTCTCCCATCATACAGCCATCACTCAAATAATTCGAGTCTAGCACTTTTAATATTCGCCAGTGGGTTTGTAACAGCTCGCATTACATAAGCGTACTACATTTTGGGAGGCATTTATGCATTACCTCGGGATATCGGCTCAGTCGCGACCAACCTTGGTAGGACAGAAATAAACAAAAAGAAAATGGACGAAGGAACAGTAACGAGAAGATGATGGGACTTTGTCAGAGGTTGTCCGATACAGATTGTACAAATTATCACTGAAGACATAAATCTGCAAAAATGTACACGTTTTTTAAAGGGAAATTCCAGAGCAAATAATTGAGTTAACTCCAACAGCTGAGGGAGATCAAATTTGGGAGATTATTGATGTGAGATCAATTCTTATGGCCCTGAGAAATGCCGTCGGTGCACAAAATATTTGCTCCAGGAAACGAGAGAATTCTGTACGCAGTATAAAACAAGTTCACTCTAATTCCAACAGTTTAGCTGCAGTCGGCAAGAGAAGTTGATTTGGAAGGAGGTAAGAATTCAGTGTGATCGTAAACATTGATTATCTTGGTGGGTTTTTTAATAGGGCCCTCATATGAATCCAATCAAAAGCGGAGATAAAATCTATATTGTTTGCACGTAGCACGGAGAACTGCATCAGTGTCTTAGGGTAGCCTTTAGGAAAAATTAGAAAATGATTAGTATTGCAGAACAAATATGAAGCAGTTACCTAGGGAGGGGTACTAGGATATATTTTCGCTTTGATAGGCGTAAAATTCATAGAAATCAGGATACGATTTCTTTAGAAAACAGCTTTTACCTAATGATAGACATGAGGAGGGTAGCAAACTCTGGCAACAATAGAAAGCAAATGTACCCAGGTACTGAGGCTATATCCATCTCGCATCAATTTTGTACGGGATTCATTTGTCATGATAGGTCGCAGGAAACCAACCGTTGTCTCTACGTTTAGAAACGAATGCATAGCTTGTTGGAACTCCACCACTGACTGGATTGCACGTATCTCAGATGGAAGTCTGTTCCACAGCATGGAGTATCTGTTAAGAAATTAACTGTGGGACAGTTGTTTTCGAGATCACTTTTACTTTGTTGTTTTCTTTATTTCGAGTGCGATTCATTCATAATTGCCGTCGTTGTACCCATGGGGAAGGAGTGCATTTTTTGCGTATGTGTAGCAAAGAAGATGGAAATGTTAATTGTCGTTCATCGCAGCCACAGTGGATCAAGTATTAAGGCATTGCAACGATCTAGCTAACAAATGTTGGTGGAATAGCCTAGTAGACGCTTAGTAAATGATTGTTGTACACGTTCCAATGCCATATGATCACTCACCCTAGAATTACAGCAGAAGATGACGCCATAACCCGTCACTGGAAGTGTTTTAATGTTATATATATATATATATATATATATATATAGTGTTACTTGATTCTTTCAGGTTAAATGTTTTGAACAGAATCCTAGTGCTTCGATGGGCTTGAGCTGCAGTATGTGCGGCGTGTTCGGCAAAGTTAAGGGTGTTTGAGTAGTGGATCCCTAGGTCACGGATAGGGTGGTGGTGAGACAATGGTTTACCATTAATAGTAAGCTAACCTCGTGTGATGTCACATCTGTAGGATACTTCGTGGAAAGTATCAGCAGAGATTGTCATCATCCATTTGGAGATCCATGAGTCGAGCGCACTTAAGTCACGCTGGATTTCGCTTGGCGTAATACTGACCTCATTTGGATTAAAAGTGCAAAGAGTTTTTATGTCATGGGCAAATAGGAAAGATGTCAAAGATTTCGTTTACATGTGTCAAGAAGAAAAGGATCCTAGAGCACTATCTTGCATCACGCCACTGGTGACAGACTTTGGCGTGCTTGTTTCGTGTTGAATCTGAACAACCTGGGTTCTATTGGTGAGGTACAAATCCAACCATGAAAACAGAGGGTTGCCTATGCCATGTGTAGTTAGTTTGAATAAGAGGTAGTTATACGGGACACGATAGAATGCCTTATGCGTATCGACGTAGATGACCATTGCTGATGAACCGCCATCCAGCGCACTAGTCAGGAGATTGAGAAACTCGATCTCACATGTGATGCAGGATCGCGCACTTGGAAAACCATGTTGTGAGGTGTTGATAAGAGTTCGCGTCATCATGAATTTAACAGTTTTGGACTTTATGAGACGCTCCATCATTTTAGAAAGTGTAGAAGTATGGCTTATTGGGCGGCAGTTTCTCATTTCAAGCGCAGAGCCTGACTTGTGACGAGGGGTGAACACAGCCTTCTTCCATTGTGATGGCATAGTTCCGGCTTTCATGGACAGAGAAGAAAGATTCAGTAGTAGTAAAGAGATGTCGGATCCAAGGTTTTTGTCATTGTTAGGCGGCAAATTGTCAGACCCAGCATACCATGGAAATCTAGTAGAGGAAATAAGTCGAGTTAAATCGCGGAGTTCAAGGGCAACTGTGCAGAACTTGTCATCATCAAGTAGAGGCTAGCATGAATCAAGATGGTTTGGGTTTCCTGCTTCTACTTTGCATCATCTTGGTAAGTTCAAGTTTTTTATTATGGCTATTGAGCGCGTGTCTTTCAGCATTCATTCCCCTGCTAGGCCGAAATCTTTCAACTTCGGCGGTGACGGTTTTTCGTCGTAATACTAGGGAGGTCATTCGTTTTCAAATAGCAATTTCGTAGCCGTGTGAGTTTGCTTGAAAAATTTGCGCAGGTGGCAACCGATTTTGTTTTACTGGGAAGACGCCGATACTTCATTGGTGTTAGAGCGTCTAGACAAATCTCTATATACTTGTAGAACTCATCAGCAGTCACTTGCAGATCTTTCGTTAGGAAGAAGTTTTCCCATTACAAGGATATCATAAGGGTGAAAAACGATTTCAGGTGTATGGAATTGAATGGTCTATAGAGGACTGCAGGCTGAATCCGGATGGGATCAGAAAATAGCTTTTCGAAGGAAAGCTGGACCTTCTTGTGATCGCTGCTATGGAACTTCTCTAGAACAACAGCAGTGACGTTGGATAGGCCTAGTGTAAGGAATACATCGCGGATGTGGTTTCCCCTGGTGGGTGAATGGACATGTTGTGCCTATCCTCCGGTATGTATAAAAGAAAACAGTGTTGAATATTTAGTAAGTGCGGCGCACAATCTTCAATTATTATCAAGCATATTGGAATCTCCTACTACTACTTTGCAGTTTAACGGGTAGTTCTGCTGAGTGGCATCTCAAGTGTTCCGGGATTTGGAACTCATCTGTACTAGCATTCAGAGGGCAGTAAATGCAACTCGAAATCATCGAAGTTCTACCTAGAGCGACATGTACCATTATGCTGTCAATATTATTATCTTGAAGGGAAACGCATAACAGCGATGCTTGAAAGTTAGCAGAGACATATGTGATTCAACTACCTCCAGGTGCCGAGGTTCGACAAGCGAGAAACCTGTGCTTATGATCAATTTGCAAGCAAGACTGTGCCGTTTCGCTTGTAAACATTGTCTCTGTCACTAAGATAAAGTCAGGTTTGAAGATAGACACAAAAGCGAAGAGTGCGTAGCTTATTTCTAAGTGAAGGAGCATTGAAAAGAAGCGTATTAGTGGATAGTGTCTGGATAGGTAGACACGATAACTGCTTGGATAAGTTGAGGTAGATTTACGGCCATGTGTCATTATGAGTTAAGATCGAAAGGTTGGGGTAATTTTGAGCAGGAACGGGATTTGTTGATAATGTATGACTAATTGCCAACTTTACGTTTGGATCCATTTGAGAAAGTTCAGAAAAGTGCTGTAGGCTTAATAGGGAGGGAAGAAACTGGGTTGCCACCACAGGTCTCCAAAAATGGACAGTTCATTTAGTCGGTCAGGGATAGAAGGAGGATTTATATTGCGGAAATAGCCCATGGGTATACATGCTTTACCCAGAATGGAGGCGTCAGACGTTTTATGGCGGACGGAAACATAGGGTTGAGCAAAGAACCTAGTGAAGTGAATGTTTGCTAAGCTTGGGATTTTCCGAATGACGTTTAGCTCGCTACCAAGCCTTTCTGACGTGAGCTGGTCGACAGAAGTAAATCTAATTGGTGCTGGGTAAGTCTGTATCTTGTTAGGCACTCCAATGACGTTTAGCATTTGAGATTGCACATTAGCTCCTTTACCCAAAGTTGTAACGATGTCATGGAGATCAGTTGAGTCAGGTATATTAAAAGCAGACACTGAAAGTTAATGGTTGCTTAGGCCTTATGGGATAGTTGGTACATTTATGAGACGATAGCGTTTAAGCTGGCCAAACCGCTGGAACTGGAGCAACGCTTGCAGGTTTGTGTGAAATAGTGTGGTTCTGAGTACCAGCCGACTCGAGTTTCGGGGGGGGGTGGGGGGAAGATCAGTAGAAGCTACTTTCAGATGGGGACGGAGTGCTGGATGCCTGATTTAGGCCCCCAGGTAGTGCATGGGTTGTTAGCAGTATATCTATTGTAGTTGGTCTTTTGTCATTCCGGAAAACAATCAGGTCGCAGGGCACTTTGGTCGTTATGTCTAAAGCGACAACCTGAGTGTTAATGCTCTCTAGCTGCCTTATGAAACTGTCCGCTGGATGCGACTTCACATGTTCGTAGCGACAGTGGAGGTAAGTTTTAGAAGCCGGAGGTTCTTGGATGTTTGCTGTACGCAGCGTCATCGGTGGAGAGTCGGGAAGATTTACTATATTGATGGACTGGTTATGAGTGACAACGTGTACAGGTAACTTTAAGTTAGAGGTGTCAACTTTTCAGTTGGGAACGAAACTAGCAACTGTTGTAGGTGCGAACACACTTGAGGTTAGGGACTCTTGTCGTAGAGTGGGGTCAGAATCTCCATGCAGGAGTAATCGTTGTAAAGGTGTTCTGTCAATGACTACTCTCAGCGTCTCAAAGTTGGTGTTGGCAAGTATTTGTTCACCTCTAATTATAAAGTCACTGACAGTGAATTCACTATGAAATTTAAACAGGATTAGACACGAGTGGCAATGGACTTTCTTTTTGAGTCTTATACGACTGCACTCCGTGCCAATCATGTTACCAGCTTTAAGTAGAATGTTCCGCTAGGCTGCAAGCGGAATATTATCCGGGACATTGAAAACAACTGTATGGCTAGAGGGATAGATTCTGCCAACTACTTCTTCCGCGATCGAATCGATAAGTGATTCTGCGGGTAACGTACGCTCTAATTTGGGACTTATTGTCTTTTGCATTAAGGCAGTTATGGGCTCTAGTGCACGCAGAACAGACAGGGAGCTATCGATGGAATACATTTTGACTTTAACTTGGGTTCTTCATCTTTGATGTCTTATAACTTAATAGGCTGAACTAGCATGGCAGCCGGACATAGTTTTACTTCATTTGAATTACCAGGTCTCGCAGTTTTAGAAGTTATCGGAGCATTGCGAGTCTTAGCAGTCAATTTACGCTTTGGTAAGTTTCGCTTAATGGCAGACGAACTAACAGAACCTGAAGATACAGTTTCCATATTGCCTAGGGATTGGTTAGAGGTAGAGGATTTAGCGAGTTGTTCCGTACATTCCCCTTCCACTCATGTACTAAGGCTAGAGCTTCTCGTTTTGACGGTGCTAACGGGCATTTGCTGATTTACCCTTAAGGTTCAGGGTTTGTAAAACTTAGTTAAGGCAAACGCGCAGTGGACAGTGAACTAAATGGTCAGCGTGACAGATGCAGAGATCTATACAAACCAGCCAGGTGTCAGTTCCCCTTCAGATGTCCGGTGATCACAAAACGCACTGGCGTGTGCCTTGCACACGTTAGCTCTGAGGTCAGCTCTGCGCCGTGCCGCGATGAGTCCATCCGTTCGTTCCTGTGCGTGCACATGTTCTTTCCAACCAGACAAAGAGTTGGACGACTGACCACTTGGCAAATCCGCTCGGAATTTAGGCTTGGGAGATAGGTCTGGGGTTCGCTGTCGTCAGCGAAAGCAGGAAGGATGTAATTGCTGGTGGCCGCTTTGTAGAACTACCGATTTGGCTGGAATCAGTTTTGATAAATGCGCCTCGCAAGGTACTTTCCAACGATTCTACGAACCTTGATGGAAGTAATAAAGGTGTAGGCTTTGTCCACTTCTGTTTCCGCCGAAATACTGCAGAAGTTGGCAATCAGCGTTAGACGGCAATCGGTTAGGCATAGAGACCAGGATGTTTGCGCACTGTGTAGTCCGGACCAAGCCTGATCGCATGAGTGTACTCGGATGAATTTGCGATAATATCCAGATTCAAGAACGATGAAAAGGTAGCAGCAACGAAATCTCACCGGCAAGTGACGACCCTCACAAACGTGTTCTTGACAATGTGCACTTCTGCTTGACCCATTAAACAAGAGCCTGAAGATCTGTACTGTCGTTCGGGAAGGTGAAATCGTTACGGCACATCACATGCTGTAAGCAGTGGCCACTCTCCTTAATTCTCCCTGAGCACTTTTCAGATCAGAGGCCGTTACTACACCAACTATTTCTCCCAAGCTGCGCACTTGAGAACGGACCTTCAATATGGTAAGTGTCAAGCGGCTCAAATGTACCAATCGGATGGACGCTGGATTTTTGAGGGTTTCGGTGTGGCTCTCTCCCGGCTAGCCGAACAACCTCCTCGTGGTGCCAGCTGGGTGGGTCGGATAAATCCCGTTCCAGCAAATGTTTCGGCGGCAGTGTTACAGGATGTGGTGGGATTTCGCCTGGCAAGACTTCTCGCTAAAAAAAACCGCAAGTAGCCGTTTAACAACAGACGTGCACAACTTACACGAAGGCACGAAGTGCACAATTGGTTATATTTTGTTGGCCCGCAGCACTTTATTCTCCCTTTTTTCGTGTGCGATCAACTCTCATGGAACTGCTAAAAACTTGTCAGACGATAGAACAAGAGGAATGTAAATATTTTGGACCGCTTCGCGCTACACAAATTTTCATTTTGTGCTCACATTTTTTTAAATTTATTATACCATGATATGAAACTGCTGTACCATTATTTGATCCGTCCCTTCTGGGAACGGCTTCTCGCATCGTCGAGCCATATACAGTTTATTTTATTTCAATTTGTTTTAACACTGTGACGTGGCGGATGTGAATCGCCACCAAATAAAGTCACTGCCTCTTCCCTATCCCGGAGGATCATTCACACATCACGAACATCATCCGCTTCAAAGCGTTCCATTGGTTCCCCCTTTGAGGGCGAACACAACGAGCAAAAGCACACGCTGTCACATTTACCTACTCACACAACATGTCCCCTTCCAAATACACAGTTAAACATAGTTTTTCATCTCAACACACATAAATTCCTATGCTATTGGTCAAAATGTAATAATTTGTGCTATTGCCGATCATACATGTCTGTAATACCATGATCACGCCCTTGATGGTGTGTATCGCAATGACGAGAATAAACTATTTCTTTATTTCTTTATTTATCTCTGCACTCCACGACCGACGTATCTCGTCTTTGTTTAGACTCATCAGGTAGAGATAGCGGAGCTGGGAGTGGAACTGGGCGCATAGTGCTTGGCGGTTTTCGCCATGATCACTATGCAATCGAGCTGCGCGAGCAGCGTTTGTCACAGCGGTTAGAAGTTGAGTTTCGGGTTTTGGAGCACCTGCCGTGTGCTTGGATTGCGACGTACAATCTCACTCGTGGCGTCGGTTGACTTTGAAGTCAGCCTCTGCCCATACGGTCAATGGGACTGTCACCGAAGTGGAGGGTTTCGGTGTGGCTCTCCCCATCTCTGCACTCCAAGATCGACGGTTTCGTCTTTGTTTAAGACTCTGGGTTTTCCATAATTTATTAGTAAATCCCGATTTATGGATTTGGTGTGGACTACAACTTGTCAGCAGCACCGAATTCTGACACTTCCGACCAAGGCCTGACGATCTTGGCATAGAGCAAGCATTCAGTTTGAAGCGTTGCATGACGGCCGTAGATGAACAGCTTGAAAAGTTCAGGACAGAATCTTGTGGAAACTAACTGAGCATGAGCACTGGTTGGAAAACCCTCCTCGTTCTCGTTTGCATGCTTCTGTGATCTAGGAGTAAATGCTGCCGCGGATTATTGCTTTACCGTGCTAGATGCTACTTTTTCTTTAAACATGCTGTGTTATACTTGTTTGCTGTGTGTGCATTTTGCACCAATACTTTGCATTTGATGTATTTTTCCTTCTGTGCGAATTTGGTGAGTATCCTCCGGCTACTGTCGGAGATCTCACTGATAGGCCCAACTGCTGTCTGTGGCTGCCATAGTGGACTTGTTCTCCAGCTAACGAACAGGTATCTGCCAGACCATCATGTTGACCGACGGCGTCTGGATTCAGCACACCAGTGCAGACGTTGTAACGAACGGCTTCCGCAGATCTGACAGTCACAATGGCACGTACTGGTTGCCTGCTGAAAGCTAAGCCAAAACCTTCCGTAATGAACGTCAGTTGTGGTTTAGATAGCCGTGTAAAACTTGTGCGATTTGGAATAGAATGCAGAAACTGACGAAAATACTTCCATTCTCGATGTGCTCGCTTTTGTCTCAGCCAGACTGATTCACTCTGGTTCTGCACTGAGTGTACGTCTCTTCCACTCGTCAGATGTATAAATGTATTAAGCAGAAGTACGATTGACTGACAAACATTGAAGAGCAGACACCAGCCGTGAAAGTTGTCGCACACGAACCAGACAAATCAGCGCCTCGAACTCAATGCTCAACATCAAGCTCCAATTCAACACAGTGTAAGTGTAACTATCTAGAGACAGCCACTGCGACACTAGCGTCTCCTCATAGAGATGCGTTCGCCACACATTCCATAACAGAATCACCCGCCACACTAAACATTGTTATAAAGCCGATAACGTACACGTCCGTCGTTACTACCCAAATGACGGAGACACCTCCATTACAACCCCGCCCGCTGCTAAACGAGTTACTACTGCTAATACCATCACGGGACTCAAGACCCCATCACTTGTCCAACAAAAGAAAGTAGCCACTGGCCCCTCCAAAGAGGACGATATGAAACACTACCATAATTCTCTGACTGTTATATGCTCTAATGTGACTGAGTCCGAGGCGAACTAAATAAAAGATATGATATGGGATGACCAAATACAGTAGGACTCTCTGTGTCAGCTAATAAGTGTTCAAGCTAAACTAGTCAGCATGATGCGTCGCGTCCGTCATCCGAACTCGGTACACTACCGTGAACTGCGCTTACTCCAAGTAGCATTTCAGTCAGATAATGATGTAGAAGCAGTTCTCTCGTCAGCCGCTCACCTCCGTACCCCCACATGCACTGTTCGAAATTTTCCAGGTGTTTCTTGGAGCCAACTCCAGAAACGCAAAAGAAAATCCGGATGACACCAGTAAACAACAAGACGCAAAATCTATACCTGTTAACCTTGTCACTGAGCTCCAGTCACTAAGCGAGCTAGAGGTCAAAGTGCAAGACTGGGATGAATGACGTTTTATTCGTGAAGCACTCTCACTGGAAGAGGTTATCGCTAATTCGACACCAAGGTTAGCGTTAGCACCTAACTACAAAGGTGTGGTCCCCGAGTGAGGAAACTATCACTGCACTTCGAACTGATGGTAGAACATGTGGTCAAAATGGGGCACAACAAGCGTAAAATGCTGCCACCCGAAGTAGGTATAAAGACAATAGGCACCGGGCTACCGCTAGAAAATATAACAGTAAGGAAGCAACTTAGCAATACACTTCTTGCGGATTTTTGTGAGTAGTGTATTGTTCGTAAAAGTCACGAATAAACTGCACACAATAACCTACCTAGGCGGGGAATCGAACCCCGGCCCCACGAATTACCGGTCCGCTGCTCTACCACTGAGCTACCGATCGTTGACGATCAGGCGCGCAATTTAATACACGACTTCTGCTTTGTGCTAGCCGTATGGCCAATAAGCTCACAGTATCTGTTCTGTTGTTGCAGTTTGGCTCACTTGCTCATCACTTCCCCATGGACCGAGGTATCTGTCCTTCCGATGTCCAAAGGGCGATGGCAGATTACTTGTGGATTTTTGTGATTAGTGTAGTTCGTCGTCTTCGTGCACCGAGCACAAGTCCTGTATTAAATTGCGCGCCTACTCTCCAACCCTCCGTAGATCAGTGGTAGAGAGCATCGGACCAGTAATTCGTGAGAGCGGGGTTCGATTCCCTGTTGAGGCAGCGTATTGTGTGAATTATCATTTCATCCGTTTTTACACAGTTTCCATCGCCACCATGGTTAAACGACGCATTGTTCATGGCAGCAAATGTGATGAAAACGCTAATGTCATTGCGCGTGCGCAGCTCACCTGGCGTGAACAACATCAAAGCGAAGGCCCTGAAGACAGCAACCATGAAGGTTGCCGAAACATTTACTCGGTTATTTCGGCGTTGTCGCAAAGAAATGTAGGTACCCAACATGTGAAAACGTGGACTAGTTACTCCTATTTACAAAAGTAGCAATCGTGCGGAGCCATCGAACTAACAGCCAATCACTCTCATCCCAGTGTGATCCAAAGTAATGGAAGGTCTAACTGCAGAGGCGCTCATGGGCTATCTTGAGAGCAACAATATCCTAGTGGCACTGCAACACGGAATCCGTCAAATCGATCCAGGACTACAAACTTACTGTTAGCCCGAGCAAGCAGGACAGAATCAGCCGACGCCAGGGTGGGATTCGACGTTTTATACCTGGACTTATCGAAAGCGTTTCATCGCCCGGACTAAAGCATTCTCCTTCACATGCTTCGAAGCTTTGCACTCGGTGGCCTTATACGCGGTTGGATCGGCAACTTCTTCCCTCAACGCCAGTTCCATTTGCGACCCAGTTGATATCCAGGGTGGCGTCCTCCAAAGATCGGTACTGGGGTCACATTTGTTCCTCACATTCATTAACAATATTGGCAGTGTACTGCAGTCGAATTTCTTACTCTTTGTAGATTATATCAAAAGTTGGCATGATATCAAGACATCGGATGATCACATGGCATTGCAGAGCGATCTCGACAGGGCTTATACGTGGTCATCCGACAACCGGTTCCAGTTCAATGTGCCTAAGTGCAAAATCGTAAGCATACGCCGTCAGCTTAACTATGCACATCAACTTGGAACCAGTAGTTACAAGGTGCTTCCCAAAAAGAGCCAGTCAACATATTGGATGCTTACGGAGTGCTTCCGGCAATTTTGAGCCATCAATCTTTCCGCAAATGCTGAACATCTACGTGAGGCCTAGTGAAGAATATGCGATCCAGGCCTGGCGTTCCTGGCGCAGGCGAGACGTTGATGCGCTGAAAGTTCGCAACATGGAGCGACCAAACTCGTTTGCGAATACTCCCGTCACTCTTATCAACACAGACTGCAGTCCCTGACATTGTACGGTGCTGAATATCGACGTCAGCGAGGAGACCTAATCCTTGTTTACTTAGTATTGAATGACCCAACTCACCCATGTCGCAAACTGTTGCAGCTGAGCCGAAATACCAAACTGAGAGGTCATCAGCTCCAACTGGCTACGCACTACCGTCGACTTGATTGTCGGCGGATCGTTTTCGCCCTCCTTGTGTCCAGTGCCTGAAATACCCTTCCGACTCACGTTATCCTTGCCCCTATATCAACGCTTTTGAAAAACGGTCTTGATGTAACGCTTTAAATCTTGGATTACTTGATTTAGTCCGTTCCAATTGAAGAACGAAATGACGCAAATACAGCCTGTGCTTAACGGTCCTCTCCGCAACGTGGCGATGAGGATACATGCAGTAGTGTCCATGTGGTTAGCCTGGATGTAGCGAAACTGTATTAAACTAACACATCTATCAAATGGAAACAAACGAGTGAGCGTTGTCGTTTCCTTCTTTTATTGCTCACATGCTTACTGAACTATAACAGCTTGTATATTACTTTCCCAGTGTGCATCCCATTCCCACTTAAAACTATCGTTATGCAGTAGTGAATTTACTTCGGCGGATGCATGAAATAACAATTCACTTCTTTGATGATCCCACAAATTTTAATTTTTACTCTAATTATCCTAGGGGACGTGTTGAGCACATACTTATTTAACAGTGATAAATCATTGTTCATTATTCATCTTTCATTACAGAGTACTCGGTGATGTGGGTGTCCTCATCGAAAACGTTGCTAAATTCGACAAAGATCACATCTAATTGTTGGCTGGCATCTATTGATTGTCACCACTCTTCTGTCCTAACTAGCAGGTTAGTGATGAAAGAACGTCACTTCTAAAAGTCATGCTGTGTAAAGGAGTGAATGTCCACTCAGTCGAAGTGCTCCTGGAGGGCGCGTCAGATAATATTTTCTATAAACTTGCGGATTATCGAGGTCAAGCAGATTAGACGATAATTCGTGGAATGCTGGTGATTCTCACCCTTGGAAATATGAAACAGTGTCTATGACGGGTAAAAGATGCAGGGGCTTAACAGGTCCCGCGAGTTCGTAAGAGTATGAGTTGCGAATTCAATACTACACATGTGTACCAAAGAGTGAATATTAGAGAAGGAGTGAGATGGTACCATGAAAAAAAGAACAACACATGTTTCGGATCCATGTTTATCGCAAACAATTATCGGCTTGTTCACTCGTCTTCACAGGTTTACGTGCGTCACTGAGGCTTATAATTCCAAAGAAGCTAGTTAGCCTGAATATACCCTAGCATATCCGTTCCTATTACAGAGTGTAAGGAGCTCAGCTTGATATACAATTGCTTTTTGCGACTGACTAATGTAGGAGCAAAATGAGTGAGTTTAGATGATTACTTCAAGGTTGGCAGATCTGGGGGTAGAGGTAAGTTGGTCGACAGTGAAGGCGGCTGTGTTGTTGGTTCATCTTGGTGCTCGAGTTGTTTACGAAGGTATCAAGATACTTGACTGGGTACGTGGTTTTACTAATACGTGCTTGTCACGTCGCCGTCAGCAGTGTCCACTAAACACTCCAAGTATCTGAAATTGATGCTGGTACAGAGAGTTGCGCAAACATTTGAGAAATTTCATTGCTCCAAATTAGGTAGTTTTGAGCGCTGCAAGACCACTCTTTATCCAAGGTTGCCAAGTCTGGATTACATATTCGCCGTGGTGACGCACGTAGACGTTGAACATCAGAGGGAAGTTGGCTGAATCCAAAGCCCCGAATAACCTTCTCAAGTAACCAACATGCTGGTCACCATGTTTTAAGAGGACTGTGATTGCCTAGAACAACCGAGATCGTCCTGTACCAGCAGACCCAGGTCAAGTTCCCAGGAACTTGTTTACAGATTGCGTACTTCAAGCATGTATATATATAGATGTGTCGATGGCGGATGTGGACAATGCGGAACCTGTTCACATTGAATGGCAGTGTGCTCCTCACCGACCAATACAAGACTCCATCGAGGTCGAGCTGGAGGATCTCGTGCACGTCCAATCTCTTGGTCTCCCGCCAAATCATGACGTGTGCGTGAAGAAATAAATTTTGTGGTGGTAACTCTTAACGGATCGTTACTTAAAATTAAGAACGGAGGACGTCCAAGTATCGAACTCTGCGGTACGCTGCACTCTAAGCGAATCGGGTAGGACAATGATATGTGGATCTCAACCTTTATTTGTCGGTCAAAGAGAAAATCACCTATCTTGTCTAGCCGCCGACTGTTCACACCATATGATAACAATAGGAACACGGACGAACAGCCAGGGCAGAATTGTATGCATGATAAATTTGCTTTACACATGTATGATACAGTGCTAGTTGAAGCGAAGTTACGAACATATGTTGGTACCAACCAAGCACATAATAGACACAGAAAAATAGGCGAATGAGAAATAGTGAAAGTAAAAAACAACCAGATGAATCAGGTTAACGGTACTAAAAGCGAAAGGAACTTAGGCGAACAAGTTTATTTCCGCAACTTGCAACTTCCCATTTAGAGTCGAAAGAACACGAGACCATAGGTGAACGATTGTTTTCGATGATCCTCTTCATTCATTTACAATCCTATTTTGGGGGAAAAGATGTACTGAAATCGACTCATTAGCTTGAATTACATAGTTAGTTAACGCCTCAGTTATGGAGGCTAAACGTTGCCCTTTGACCTGACACGTCGGTTGCATGATACCGAGCTCGATCTGTGACAAGCGACCTCAACATGGTTCGTTCTGGTTGCGGATGAAAGTACGCTGACCATCGCAATTTTAGTGCGGACTTTTCGTCACCAATCGATGTGACATCATCAGTGCGTATTTGAGTGACATGCAATAGCGAAGTGTAGCGTAGCGCCGCCTCGGTGAGAGTGCGCTGCGCGTGGTGCGCGTGCGTTTTTATATCCCCGTGGTTGTCCATGGAGACGAGCAATCCTATTGGCTGGAAGTTCGATCCGCGTTCAACTGGTGTGATGGAGAGATGACGTTTGACCTTGACCCTTGTGTCTCGTGGCCAATGTCTGCTTGCTCTTGTGAGCGAGTCTGTTGTCAGTTCTGGTTGTCTAGTCACACGTTCCCTCGGATTCACTCGATAGAGTTGTCGGTCGTTCGCCAGTAGCGTTGCGTATACTGCGTCCAGTTCGATGTGTCGATTGATTGAAGTTGTCGTAGAGTACCAGGCTTCCAAAAGCTCCCTGGCATGTTCTGTACTTCCATGTGCTAGAATCTTTACATTCTCCAGACCGAAATGGTGGCCTTCTTGATCTTCATGCGCAGAAACCAACGAATGCGCGTCATGTCTTCTGACGGCCGTCTTGTGTTCGGTAATTCGTGTACAAAGTTTTATTCCAGTTTGTCCGAGGTAGTTTTATCGCAGTCGCTGCATTTTATCTGGTAGATGACATTGCATCGTTTGACTTGATTGACATTTTCTTTAGACCTTGAGAGCAATTTCCTAATAGTGACACTTGCTTTGTGGGACACAGTTATGCCCCATAACTGCAGCAGTCTTTTTGTGAGTTGGCAGACGTTCTTGATGTAGAAGAGCACAATCCATATGGTTGCTTGCTCAGGTGACTGCTACTGTTTCTGAGACGTCCCTTTCTTTATGCTTCCTCTGCTGGAATTTCTCGGATAACCGTTGTGTTTAAACATTCGAATAGGTGCTTTTCTTCCGATATTTGCAGCTTAGTAGCAACCTTTAACAGGGAGAACAAATAGATTCTTACTGAACTCTTATGAGTTCACGCGAATGGTAGCAGGTCTGACCATCGCACCAGACGAAATAATGGTTAGTTTCGACGTTAGCTCCCTATTCACTAACGTGCCCGATGATGACGCATTGCGTATAGCACAGCGTTGTCTTACTGAGGAAAATAGCCTGTAGCAGTGAACGAAACGCAAGGTAAACAGATAAACAATGGAATTAAAGTAGGCCTTGATATGTCACATTGCACTTTCAAGTCGAGACTGTACTTTCAGGAACAGGGACTTGCCATGGGGTCACTGATATCCCCCGTATTGACAAATCTGCGTATGGAAGACTCTGAGAGAAGGGCGCTGACAAACACCAGTAGTTCGCCAAAAATTTCTTGGAGCTACGTGGATGGTACGTTTGCGATTATAAAGCGAGATGTGAAGGATGCGTTTCTAAATCATCTGAACTCCATTGATGTAAATATAAACTTTACTATGGAACTGGAATCCTGCCATCGCACACTGCCATTCCTCGATTGCCTTGTCCACAAGAACGGTGGACGGCTAAAGACGACGATTTATCGCAAGCCGACAGATACGAACGGAGTGCTTCATTACAGTTCGGGTTATCCAAAACAAGTTTATGCCGCTATCGCCTCCTCTCTGTTTCACAGAGACCAGAATCTGTGTTCAGAGGAGGTGGACAGGACGGTCGCTCGTAAGGAGACGGTGGGCAAATTAGTAGACAGTGGAGATCCGAGGCAGTTAATGAAACGTCAATCGCAGAGTGCTCTAAATCCACCTCCGGGACGCACAACGAAGTGGATTGGGACGGTGGGAATCCCCTATAACAAGGGAACCTCAGAAGCAATCAGACGAGTACTAAACAGGGAGAAAACAAGGGTGGTTTTTCGAAAGGGTTAAACGCTCTATTCAGCATTTGTACGTTTAAAGAATCCACTTCCAAGTGACATGACGACATATTGTGTTTATAAAATCAATTGCAAAGACTGTGAACACGTGTATATAGGTCAAACTGTGAGAGACGTACGAGTATAACGGAACACAAACGGTACGTTTCGGGTCCACCGAGAAATGAGGCTGAATACAGGGCCCTACTAAAAGATTCAGCGGTGGCCGTACATGTGCTAGAGACAGGACACGCGATTGATTGGGACGATGTCGAGATATATGGGAGGGGATTACCAGAAACAAGCCAAGAGTTGATTTTTGAGGCGATCGAGATTACTAAGACTAATAACTGTGTGAACAGAACAGACGGGGTGGAGTTAGCGAACGCGTGGCGGGCTGTGTTAACCCGGTCAGTCAGGAAAGGTGTCGACGGACGAAATCAGGTCGGAGCGTGAATCAGCAGCAGCAAGGAAGGAATGTCTCACATGTGAACGATCGGTGACGTGGATCAATGAGACACGCTCGTTGCTTGTTGCTTCACTAGCATGGCCACTTGATCTATTGACCTGTAACACTATTATCCAATGATTTATTTTATGTATTGCAACCTCAACCTTACGTTCCCATGAAAAGCTAGGCCAAATTTGTACCGATTCACCTGGCCTGAAGAAGCTCTTGTGTCAAGGGCGAAAGATTACCACAATAGAAGTCCACCAAAACCGATTTGTATACAAAACCTTCTGAAATCAGGATACGATTTCCACTACGCAGTAGGTATGTCGACCCAAGATTTAATGCTGAGGGCACTAAATCAGTTTCTGAGGCGTAAGTTGATATTAGATGCTAATTTACTTATTCCTCTAGGCTACTCACAATCCCCTTTTCTCAAGCCACACTTCGGAAGAACACCAGACGATAATTTCGTTCAATTGGGACGCTTTATTGGTGCGCATTACTTCATTCCCCCACCTACATAAACTCTCTGTCAAGAAGTCGGCAGACACGTTGTAGCATTCCTCACGCTGACCTGCCAGTTGCTGTGTGCGTGAAAAGGCCAATGTCAAATCCGTGGAAAGCCACTGCAGTTCATTGTTCTGCGTTAATGTCCAGATATTCTAGTGTCGGACAAACTTCGGTGAAGGACTTAGAGTTGAAATACCATATTTTTATTCTCATCTCACCGTCTGTAATACATCTAGAATATATCCAAGAGCAGCTGATAGATTGTACATGCTACTACAAAACATGCATATACCTCGTCCCGGAAGTTTTTGTCTGCGTAATTGGCCCAAGAGAAGTGTTTCGCTTCGTGACAATTTTAAGCCATGGAATATACCGTGAGATGGTTCTACAACGATTTACGCTAGGTCACTTCATCCACAGTCGATTCGTTCCCGCCGTTTCATCTCCAATTCCATTTGTCCCACGCTGTTTCCTACCCATGCTGTCTCATCCCCATGACGCAATCGTACCACGGTTGGTTCCAACAAAACTCAGCCAAGTTTATTAATCCTACCTGGTTCAATTCACACTAGGTATGAATTAACTTATTTTAATTTCGCGGACTCCAAAGAGTACACATAAGAATGATCCGTCTCAAACATTTACTAAGACTGCGTGTTGTTAGTACCTGCACCTTACTGAGTTACGGGTACTTTTAAATGAAAATGCAACCGTCGGTTTTGTGTTTTTGCTAACAGACCTTGGGGTCGACATTTTGGCCTTGTATACACGTCTTGCGACTTTCGTGGAAGTATGCGATGCGGTTGTGTTCACAGTTTTGTGATCCAAGTTTATTCGTCAAATATAGCGTAAGTTGATTGGGGGGAAATTTTAACTACTCGTTATGTGAATTGATTGTGAGGTGCCATCTCTATGTAGACCGTGGTTAATAGTTAAGTAAGGATTGGTCAGTTCCATCTGTAGGACCGTTTCCGATGCAGTGTTAATTTTGCTTTAGCCTACACGAAAAAGCTACGCACCACGGTGCATTTCAATCTAATGTATCGCATTAGGTAGAAATGCCAGCAACGGTCAACGCTTCAAAATGACCCACTAACCAGTCAATAATCGTTGTGCCATGCGTTACGCGTTGTGACACAGTATTTGGTGTAGTAGAGGTTTCGGCTACTATTCCAATGGTCGTGGGTTCGAGGCTTGCAACCTCCAGGTAAATCTGATTTGAGAGCAAAGTAGATTGAAGTGCACCGTGGTTTGCGGTGTTTACGTGCAGAAAACATCCACTATTTATCTGTTTTGTCGATAATTTTTCAATGGAACAACGCTACTTGCTGAACAATTTAACATATACATGCGCAAGCCAAACCACCATAACTATTATGTTAGAAATATGCCTCTGGCAAGCGGATAGCAGCCTTTATTGATGATTTCTATTCGCAATGGTATAGCAAGTTGCCCAGTTGTGTTAACTGATGACTTATAATCAAAGAAGGAGTGCATGTTGGTTACCATTTCTAGTTGTGTTGGTTGACCTTGAGAGAAGTTGCGTGCTAATCGCTCATTTGTGCACTTGTGGTTTTTAACCGTGGTTCAGCGACATTTTGTCGCACACCTTTGGATCCATACTTATTCGTCGTGTTTTTACAAGCTCTACTTCGTGATACCAGTTTCCCGAGTATACCCCAGTGCATCCTACATTTACCCTTATTTCTAACTTCCGGGCGGTGTTTCGTCGATATCCAAGCGACAAAAGTTGTCTAACTCCAATCATCCGAGACATTGTTTGGTCTCACTCGATAGATCATTTCAACGGCTTTCGAACGAACTGTCACTCGTTCAAATCTAACATTGCTCGGTGCAGCTACAGGTTTAAAAGCAAATTCACCCGGCGCGATAGGCTAAACCACGAAAATTCTCAATCACACCTTCGTGTATTCTGCCCCACCTTCAAGCTGTCACATTCAACTGGCACGCCAGAGAGGACAGTATAAAAGTACACAACTGCAACGTGACCACTGTGACCTTACCGACAACGTCAATAACAGAACGACCTTTTACCATAGAAGGTGAGTCAATCAAATGGTGGTAACATATGCTCAACAAGCGTGATGCCCGGCGTGCCACGGACTAAAGACCTACGTGGATCATGTTCCAAACTTGTTAAGGGGGGCATTTTGTGCCGTAACTGTTGCAAGTTCTTCCGTGCGAGATGCCTCAGAGTTCAACCTAGCAAGGCCAAGTTATTAAACAAACCCGACTCGCTATGGTTCTGTGTGGAATGCACATCAATCCCACTGATAAAAAGCGTGCTCCTATTATCTCAGAAGTATGACCAGCTACTAGCGAAGTTCGAGGAAATGGTGACCGCCAAAATCACTGGGGTTGGAGTAAGCATAGCAGACTGTGCAACCCAATCCTCTCCCGTAAGTGCTTATCCTAACCCGCGAAGAACTGTTAATAACACCGTAAGCAACACGACACCTAGAGTCCACAACATCAGCAGCTGTCCCAATACCACATGTAGCTCATATTTGACTAAAGCGGTTCCCAGTTCGATAGGAGTAACTCCACGTAAGGCTACTTCTAAACTCCCGCTTGAGTGCGTAGCAAAAGGGCAAGCCGTTACGAGCGAAAGTTGGGTTACGGTTGCCTCCAAGAAGAGCCGTCAAATAAAAGTAACATCACCCTCAACTGGATCGGAAACTGAGGAGCGTAGCGGAGTTTTCCAGGTGCAAGCACCACCGGTTTCCTGCGGTAAATCTCCGATAACTTCAGTCACTAAACGCGACATGTCGAAAGGTCTAAAGAAACAACTACCTGTACTGAGCGTACTGTGTTCCAATATCCCAGAATCAAATTCGACATCGGTAAGAAGCAGGCAATTGGATGACCTCAACCAATGGGATACTATTAGCAACCTAATCGGTGTCGAACTTAAACCTGTACACGTAATGCGTATTACACGACACCCCAACTCTAAACATTTCGGAGAGCCGAGACTTCTACGTGTTGTGCTGAACTCCATCACTGAAGTAGAATCAGTACTACTGTCGGCAGGTAGTCTCAGAAATGAACACTGCTCCATGCGTATCTTTCCAGACAACCCATGAGGCGAGCGTTATCGAGTTAACCGCAACTTAGAGGACTACAGGAAGGAAACTTCATCCAGAACCATACTTCTTCACAGGGTTCCCGAAACCGAAGCATGTGATCAGCATGAAATAACAACCCATGATAAAGAACAGTGGTGTTATATTCGTGAAACACTCCGCTTGGATGATGTGATAGCGAAATCCGTGTCACGACTGCGTACCTCATCGAACTACAAAGGAATTGACCCGAGAATGTTGAAGGTGGTCCTTCACACAAAACATATGGTAGCACGGATGTTAAACAGCTGGTACATGTTCCGTTGCAAGCTACCATCTGAGGTTCGGCTAAAGACAATCAGCGATATGCCTCCTAGAGACGATATGTCACTCAAAGAACCAAACGCGATGGGATCTATGAGAGAACAGTGCACTAGTAGTGTGCCGAATGAGCCCATACAACCTGTAGATGACATTGACCAGACACCTTACACTGTACGTCGCAGATCAGATACGGGACTAACTATACGGACGATGAATAAAATGTTAAACCCTTCACCAAGCACACATCGAAAAAAACGATTAGTCGCCGGCCACTCACTGGTCGGCGAAACTTCACATATGAGTTGCAGAACCTCCGAAACATTGCTTAAATCTGAGAAACTTTCATGTACACTAACGCCCAAGGGCTCCTCAGTAAAATTACTGAACTTCGACTACGTCAGGTTGCGAATGTTTGGGACCTAATTTCTATTACCGAAAATTGGTTACACCAAGAGGTGACTGATGCTGAGGTTGAGACAGCCGGAATGTCACTCATCCGGAACGACCGCCCCAGCAGAGGAGGTGAGGTCCTACTCTACTACCGCAGCGATCTACAATGTACAACCGTTGATGATCTGGAAACACACGTTACTGACTCACTCTGGTGCCGTCTCCGATTGAGACACAACGACGCATGTCTCATAGCTATCGTTTACCGCCCCCCCAACGTCCACTTCGGAAATGGATTCTTGCTTGATCCATGGACTAAACAGAGTAACACGCACTAGGTACAGCCACATTCTCATCTCCGGGGACTTCAATCTACACAATCTGGAGGTTTCGGCATCGCCTAGTGAGCAGTTCAAAGCAGACTTGCATGAACTGATCGCTAATATTCTTTGTACAATCATTTCACCACGCCCACTAGATTCAGGACAGCAAACAAACCGTCCATACTAGACCTTGTGCTCACGAATGAAGAACTCATGGTTGACAAGTTATTAATGGATAGTCCATTAGGTCTCAGTGACCATGTAGTAATAACTTTTGCCTATGTGTGTTATGCAGAGTATCCATCTGAATACTCGGAACTAACTCATACAATCACACGCTACCACGTATTGAAAGAACTCGCCGACGCAGCTGCCTTGGAATTCTCAAACAGAAGTCCCCTTGACATCGTTTGGGCAGAGTTCGTTAATAGACTCAGCGACATCATCAACAGAGCATCGGAGAGCAAACCCCTTCAGTCCGCGAAAATGCCTTCAATTATAAGGAGTAGGACTCGAAAATGCCTGGCGATAAGGGATGCAGCATGGCCTGCCTACAAGATTAACCCCGGCTCAGAGACATGGGGAAATTTCCTTACCCATCGCAACCATTGCATTGCACTTGTCCGTGAGGACAAACTAACTTATCAACAGAGCCTAGCCAAAATATTCATGGCAAACAACAAACTGCTATATAGGCATGTCAATAAGCTTCGTAAAGTGAAGCACGGAATCCCCGCACTTTTCACGACAGGCGGTAGAGTACAAAGCGCCGAAGAAGCAGCTAATGCCCTGCGGCTTCAATACGCCACAATCTTCGAACTCGCAACTTCTACCTGTTTCATAATATCAAGCATATTACCGACACCTTTGTATACAAATGTTATTTTCAACCCATCAATTGTGCTGAGGAAGTTACTCTCACTGCGTGTGCGTTATTCTCCGGGAGCAGACAACATCCGCCCGAAGGCTCTGAAGGCTACGGCCACCAAGCTAGCTGAACCACAGTCACAGTTCTTCCAAAGGTGCTTTTATAAACAGCAGGTCCCCACTATGTGGAAGTGTGGCATTATCACCTTATTTTTAAGGGCGGTAGCCGTTCCGATCCTGCAAACTATTGTCCAGTGACTCTCCTCCCTGTGCTCGCAAACTTAATGGAAGCAGTCGTCGCTGAGGCTTTAATGGACAACTTAGAAAAATGCAACATTTTAGTACCGGAACAGCATGGTTTCCGTCAACACCGGTCATGCACCACCAACCTATTTATTGCACGAGGTAGTTGGACGGCAGTGGCTGATGATGGGGTCGGAGTCGACGTCATCTATCTGGACTTCTCCAAAGCTTTCGACCGCCTTGATCATCGCATCCTATTTCAAAGACTAAAAAATTACGGAATCGGAGATCCTGTACTTGGTTGGATTGGCAACTTCCTTTACCAACGAAAGCTTCAAGTACGTGTTAGGGGATAACTTTCTAACCCAATTAAGGTGCAATGTGGTGTCCCACAAGGCTCAGTGCTGGGACCGCGTTAATTCCTGGTGTTTATCAACGACCTGGCAAGGGTCATCTCCTCAAATTTCCTGCTTTTCGCCGATGATGTCAAGATATGGCGCGCGATTAGTAACAAGCCAGATCAGGATCTGCTCCAACATGACTTAGATTGCACTTACGAATGGTCAAAAAGGAACAATCTTCAATTGAACATAGCTAAGTGAAAAGTGATGCATCTGCGTCACCAGCCGGCGAGCGCTTACAAGGTTGGAGACCACACCTTGGCGAAGGTTTCTCAGGAGCGTGAACTTGGTGTATTGGTGCAGGAAGATCTTGAGTGTTCAAAAAAAGCAGAGAAGGCGACGAAAACCGGAAATCAACACCTCGGCCTTCTTCACAGAGCCTTCGGTCGGTTTGAACCCTCAATATTTCCCCAAATACTTAACGCCTACTTGCAACCTCACGTGGAATATGCTATTCAGGTGTGGCAGCCGTGGCAGAAACAGGATCTCGTTGCTCTCGAGACTTCTCAACAAAGGACAACCAAGAATGTCAGGGGCCTCTTTCATCTGCCCTATCAGCTTAGATTGAAATCTCTAAGAATCTACAGCAGTCGATATCGGCTTTTGCGGAGGGATCTCATAATGGTTTACCAGATTCTGAAGAACCCAAACCACATTTGTCGTCCGCTGCTGGAATTGAACCACAACACTAAACTAAGAGGTCACCCTCTTAAACTGACAATTCAGTATAGCCGGCTTAAGTGCCGTAGAAATTTATTTTCTCTCCGCGTGTGCCAGCCTTGGAACGCCCTCCCTAATTATGTTGTCTCCGCTCCTAATATGGAGATATTTAAAAAACGTGCTGATGATGAATTGTCTCACTTACATTTCATTTTATGACTTGTTAGCCAGGGGCTACAAAACGCAATCAAACGGTGCCTTGCCAAACACCTAAGCAATGGATTTATGAATTTATATGTTTAATACGCGAACATATCCGCTATTCTACATAAGTCTATGGTGAGTCCACCACAACGTTGTCCACTTTATCATGCAATTGATTTTCACACTAATTTCCATCCTACGGGACTGGTTAAGCAACGCCTTTTTACCCGTAATAAACCAATGTTCCATTGTTCCATTGTAATTGAAACGCACGACTCCATTTCGTGTCACTAATGTCTCTATAGTGTTTGTTTGTATTTGTTCCATTAACTAACGACTTATGCCAGCCAAATCATTAGAGAGTTTCCCTCTGTGGTTTTTCAACTTTACGAAAAAATTGACTGCGTAGTTTCAAATGCAACTGGACGCAGACAGCGTTAAGGTACTGATATGGGGTCTCATATTTGTCAGTCGACTAACCAACGATGTAGCAGAAATACTTCGACACTCTCTCAAATTCTAGGAGATAGCTACTGAACTATTACCGACAAAGCGATCTGGTCTTCACAACAATTCCACTTATACATACGCTGTGTCTTTATCGTGCTCCTTTCCTCATTATCTATGGCATGGAATTAGTTCTAAATGACTCAGGTAAATAGTACCTATGCTTACATAAGGAGAAAAGCTTTCTGATGAAATGTACTCTCGTGCTTCGCTATCCTCATCCAGGTCGCGGCCTGTTTTGTTTACCAGACACAAGCAACATAGAGCTACATCGGACGTGTGGCATCTGCCAACATACAGATGGCGTAATCTCAACTTGCGGAACATTCACTTAACTGGTCAAGACCTGTTATTGGATTAATTTAACCAACAGTTTAAACGCAACCTTGTTCGTACGAGATGAAAGCGCGTCAGAATAATTTTTCCTTACAAACGTGATCTTACTATAAGACGCGAATAATAATCATGTTTGTTTCAAAAAGCTGAAGGCTTCACAATGAAATAATCACAAGAGGAAAATAAACGATTATTAGTAACTACTTATTCACGCACGCACCCATATCTCGTATTGTTTAATATTCACACAAATCCACCGCTTCGTTAACGGACTGATCAGTTTGTGTGGATTTTCAGAACCGTTGATTTAATTTGGATCTACCAAAATGCGTAGCACTTTGGTCGCGATTTCACTTGGTCAGTGGCAAGCTAGTGCCTACTCATTTATTCAGTTGACTGTATTTCCGAACAAAATACTACTGTTTAGTATGCAGAGAGTGTGGAGCGCAGTTGGCTTTCAAACCAACGACTAGACAATTCAAAATGGCTAATGCATATAGGTAATACTCCCATCAGTATAATAACGAGTATGTAAATATGCTGATGACCTTGGTGCACTCTAATAAAGATGCATGTGAGATTTCTTCAAGTTTGTATCCATTTGTACTGTCTAGCTGCGTCGCAGTGGTCTGATCACAGGGTGTTCCATTTGAGTTATGCTCGGCATTAGGCGAACCGATGTTGCATTCGGACGACGAAATTAATTCACTCCTGTACGGCTCTACTATGCCCCCGGCAGACACCGATAATTGCAGTGAAACACCAAGTTTGTCAATCCTAAAACTGGCAAATGTTGGTGGCCAAACTGAAGTTTACTGCACACATTGTGCACCAAATATTCTTTGGGAAAATGGGATGAGAAGCAGGTTCAAATCTCGAACTTTGGCAGCATCACTCACAGCACTTGCGCACAAAACAATAATTAGGAAAATAAATCTCCAATATTTCACTGCACAATTTTCTTGTAAGACCGAATAACTTTCATACAACGTTACCCAGTAAAATAGCAACATCTCACTGTGATGTGTTTATTTTCACACAGGTATCATGAGATGGGATATCGCGCATCCCAAATTATTAACGTTTGTATGAGGTTCCAACTGGTTTTAGACATGAAACTTTTGCGCTTCATCTGAAGACCGGAGTAGGATGATGGTGGAAACAGGCGCGTAATAATTGGAGCAGCAATCAAAGTGTTCTGTGAGAAACCCGTGGATCAAATACGCAGCAATTTCAGGCGGCGTTCGTTGTACGTATCTATCTTTAGCGGATTTTACCCATTGATGGCAATAACTGCAACCCGCTGACTCCTATCAATGCATTACTTAATCGACAGCTTATTAGTGACATGATGCAGAGTTCACAAACTAACATTCCAGCTCCCACAGGCTATTATAATACTCATGGACTGTTTCCCTCAAAGCATTTACTAGAGAGCTATACTCAGTCTCCATCTCCTCCGCTGTGGCCACCTCCAAATCATTTAATACCGTTGGCAATACACGCACTTTTAAACAATTTCTAACCTGGATCCAGGCACACCGCTTGAAACCCCAGTGTTTATAACAAAACCTAAACAATCTACCTCACATCTCACATCTATCTCAACATTTTTGATAAACATTCGTTCTCTTCACTCTAAAGTCTACACACTACGCAAGTTTGTTTTGGTGAACAATCCTGAAATAATATTTAAAATGAATCTTGGTGTTTTGATGGCATGTCTGACAAGCAGTTAACTATTTTCGGGTATAACAAGTTTATGACAAATCGGCCTGATCGTCGAGGTGGTGGCTGTGAAATTTAGATGAAAAAAATGGCTCGCAGCAACACCATTCGAGAACACATTGCTGAACAATGTTCAGGAATCACCGGCTTACGATATCTGTTAACCAGCAGCAGCTGCTTATGCGATGAATATACAGCGCGCCATAATGCAGCCAAGAATACCTTGAACTTTGAATGCTTGCATTTCAATGTACCGCTAGCCTATCATTTTTATACATGATAATTAGAGATGATTCCAATCCGTCTTCGATTTCTTGGCTTATGCGAACCGCTACTTTAACTGCCAAAATCTTATCTCCTGTATCAAAATAAATGGCTGGCAGCACCGGTCTCCCAACCTACCAGAGGTGAAAGTGCTCTGGATCTCATTTGTTCATTGGGCATACCTACAAACAGTGTTAATGTTCTTGATGAATTTCCGGGGAGCGATCATCGCGTGCTCAAATGCCGCCTAAGACTACGCATGGCCGATGTACAGAACATAATGCTTTATGGTCTGTTCCGTTATGTCAACTTGGACTCTTTCAAGGACCTGTTTCTTTCAATGAATTGGGCTCACTACCTCAGCTCTTCATGTCCTCAACATGCGACCGACAAGTTTTATAGCAGAATTGGCTTCTGCATCGATTCAGCAGTACCACTAAAATGTGTGCTCCAAACTAAACATACATCTGTTCGCAAGGTCTTGAAGGCAACACGAAAGCTTCATAAGATTCGGCAGAAATTCAATTTAACTGCTGACTTTGCGCCATATTTACAGCAGTCGAAGCGCGTCGAAAACAGATGCATCAAAATGACAAAACTCTCATTCTAGAATAGTACAAAGCTCTGAAAGGCCCTAGCAAAACAGCTGAGCTAGCCAAACTGTTCCGTGCTCGGGGTTCGCGTGGCAGCGAGAAGTTCAAGTTTATCACCACGCCTGATGGAACATACTACGACGCACCAAGTGATATCCGCGAAGATTTCAGTGCTTAATTTGCCGAATCAATGCTCAATGAGTCATCAGACACACCAACACTTATTGTGCCGCACAACAAGGAAGGTCTATGCACAGTGGAATTCAGTATAGCGAAAATCACTGGTCAAGTCTCTCGCTTATACTCCTCAAAGTGAGCAGGTCCTAATCGGAGCCCCCTTGTTTAATAAAAGGTAGTGGTAGTGACTCCCTTCTACTTTAGCTCAACCTCTTTACACTCTCTTTTAACAAATACTAACCGTCGCAACGAGACTAGACCTTAACGTCGTGCGACGGTTTGCGTACCTCATTGACCCATTGAGCTATACTGGGTGATGCCTCCGGGCACCTTGAGAGCTACTCCTATCAGGTTGGTCAGTGGTAAGAGGTCAGACAAACTCAGTCTCCTGGTCATCCAGGTTGAGGGTTTGAAATGGGATGGCGTCCATTTCTGTAAAACTAAATCATTGCCACCTCCCCACTGCCTTGCGGACAGGCTTTTGAGCCAGAGGCTTTGGATGAGGACCCTAATCCTCCTCCTGTCTAGGTCTGGGCGCCGTGGCAGTATCTCAGCCCACATACAACCATGACATTTTCTTCAAACATAAACTTCATCCTGTATCGGTCGTCGCGCAGATTATCAAGGGACGCCTTATCTGCTGCATACAGCAGGGCGGATAAGCGAAAATATGCTACTGCTGGCGCCCCCTTCTTTCTTTTTCACCTATTTTCTTACTCCCATCCCGACCCCCATTACTAACCTTCCTTCTATAATTCCCAGATTAACTGACAGCAACAGAATTGCAACTGGAGTAGAACCATCTGCAGCCACCATCCCACAGCACCTATCGGACGCTTATCGGCAAAAGACCCTTCTAAGGCCACGCTATCCCGTTTCCATGTCGACATTCAACGTTCGCACTCTAAGACAAACATGTTAACAGGATGCACTCGCAAGCACCTTGGACACACTGGATATTGATGTGCGTTGTGTGTCCGAAACTAGGATCAATGACCATAACGGGGTTATTGAATTAACTGCACCAGGCTTATCCTCCCGTTATTGGTTGCACGCATCCGGAAACGCCGATGCAGCACTCACGGGTCATGGTGGTGTAGGTATAATTCTAAGCTCCAAGGCTGAGCCATCGTTGATTGATTGGATTCCGGTGAACAGCCGTTTATGTGCAGCCCGTTTGACGACATCAGCCAAGGTGGATTCCCGAAGTAGTACAAAACGCTGTTTGTTCGTGATTTCCGCATATGCACCCACCGACTGCAGTTCAAATGCTATCAAGCACACATTCTATCACGAACTGAATGCGCTATTACGCAGTGCTACTAGTTCAAATATTATAATACTTGCAGGGGATATGAACGCACAAGTAGGGCGTCTGAGCTCTTCAGAAGCTCAGCTAGGTGGTAAATGTGGGCTTAACTCTGAACGGACAGACAACGCTGGGTGTCTGCTGCAACTGTGTGCGGAGCACCGGTTGTTTCTTAGTAGCGCTGCTTTTAGACACAGCGGGCGCCGAAGTGCCACTTGGCGTCCTCCTGTAGCTCACCAGCGAAGGACCCAAATGGATCACATTGCCATAAGTTACAGGTGGCTTGGTTCCACCATAGATTGCCGCTCGTACTGGATTACCTGTGTCGACTCTGATCATGCATTGATACGTTGTCGTTTCTCCAGGAACTTTACTGGAAGACGCACCAAGCGTCCCCTACGATTGGCAACTGAGAAATTATCCGAGTCCTCGATCAGGCAAGCCTATCAAGAAGCACTGCATAGCGAACTCTCGCTGTCTTGTCCTAATGACACTGAGCTTCAGTGGAATAGGATCTCGGCCGCTATGCACGAAGCAGGAGAGTCTGTTTGTGGCACTATCAATCGTCACCGCACCAGTCACTGGATATCCGAGAGGTCCGTGAACCTGTTGGAAGCTAGAAGACACCTCCCGGCTGGTTCTGAACACCAGACGGGCTATTAGGCGTGAACTAAAGCGGAGCCTACGTGCTGACAAGGAAGCCTGGTGGACCAGTCGGGCTGAAGAAATGGAGGGGGCAGGGGAAGTAGGCAATTACCGCAAGCACTTCCAGGTTCTCCGCACCACCGGTCGCAGAAAACCAGGTGTCAGTGAGACAATCAGAGATAGCGCGGGTGCACTGATACACCATAAGGAGCGCCGAATGGTTCGTTGGGCGTAACACTTTCAAGATCAGTTCAGCTGGCACCCTGCTCCCGCACCTCTTCCTACTCAGGTGATGCAGGACGAGCCATGGACGGTTAGAGCCTCCGTCAGAGGCTGAGGTCCGAAACGCCATTACAGCCCTCAATGGTTTTCGTGCCGCTGGCCCGGATTCCCTGCCACCTGCACTATTTAAGGATGGAAGTGAGGTCCTCTGCAAAGCACTGACCTCCTTACTCGAATGTGTCTGGAAAGAATAGAGCGTCCCGGCTAATTGGAGCGAATCGATCATAGTGGCAATATTCAAGAAGTCAGTTGCGCAGACTTCTAACCACAGGGGTACTAGCCTAACGCCAATTGTGACAAAATTATTGGCCTCGATTATCGTTCGTCGCCTCAGTACGGAACGGGAATCTCGGATTAGGGAAGAGCAGGCTAGTTTCCGCCCAGGACGTGGCTGTATAGACCATATATTTACATTGCGGCAGGTTTTATGGCAGCGCCACGCATACCGCAGACCGACAATAGCTGTGTTCCTCGATTTCAAGAGTGCGTTCGGTTCGGTCGATCGATCGATTCTGTTCGTATTAGTTGCGCGGAAAGGTGTTCCCACGAAATATGTGAACATCCTTCGTGCTCTATACTCGAACACTACGGGCCGCGTCAGGGTCTATAGTGACATATCGGATAGCTTTCCGACCACAAACGGCGTTCGTCAGGGTTGTCCGACTTCCCCATTTTTGTTCACATTCGTCGTGGATTCTATCATAGGGTGTTCCCTTGCGAAATCTCACGATGTAGGCGTTGAAGTGCTGCCTGGTGAAAGGTTAGTTGATCTAGATTATGCGGACGATATCGTCTTGCTTTTCGACGATGTTGGGGCGGCCCCATCCACCTTGAGTAGCCTGTCCAGAGTGGTCCCATTACTTGGTATGCACTTCGCACCTTCAAAGTGTTGCTGCAGGACCACCAGCCACTTGATGACCCATTGACACTTGCTAACGAGGAACTCGAGGTGGTTGATCATTTCACTTATCTTGTCAGCTGTGTCAGCAATGATAGGCGCATAGAAACTGACGTCAGCTCACACATTGCAAAGGCCAGACCTGTCTTCGTGAACCTGCGGCATCTTTGGCAACATAAGGGAGTTTCCCTTCGTCCAAAAGTCCGGGTATACAAGGTCACAGTGAGGGCCGTTCTGCTCTATGGTAGTGAGACTTGGCCCCTTCGGTCTGATGAGCTAAAGCGCCTTCAAGTCTTTGATCATCGTTGTCTGCGAAGCATTGCAGGAGTCGGACGGCACCAGCGTGTCCGCAACGATGATGTGCGTAGGCGAGTACTAGTTAGTGACAATCATGCTAGCTCCATAGAACAACAGATAGCAATGAATAAGTTGCGTTGGCTCGGGCATGTGCTACGTATGCCTGGTCACCGCTTAACTAGGAGGGTCTTGTTTAGTCTGCCAGGTGTAGGGTGACACAAGGCTCGCGGTGGACAGGAGTTGACTTGGCAAAGGGAAATGAAGACCTTGACAACCAAACTGGGTACCGTTGGTCAGTCTCGTCTTCCGGGCTGGAGTCCACGTGACTCGCCTTTTGCTTGGCTCGAGACTTTGCAGGACATGGCTCGCAGTAGACATCATTGATGCGTCCGCTGCTGTCTCCTAATCGGATTGCCTGTTTAATGTGTGTTTGGTGGTGAGTTATCTGCGTGGTAATGGCTGACTATGATGCGTGGCAGTGAAAGCCGCAAGGAAGCTGTCTCGCCGATGCCACCTTATCTTTCCACGATGGTAAGCTGTTTGTGAAAGTATGTTGTCTACAAAAGGTGTAGGCGCCTTGACCCTGAATGTTTGCTTAAGGCTTTAAGGTTTTCAGGTAAGTCCCCCTACTCTCCTTCTTCCTATTCTTTATTTCATGGTTCCTCATGGTTGTATGGCAGCGAAACATCAGTTCAAATGGCTGATGTACTGCTGTTGATGATGATGATGATGATGATAATGATGATGAAAAATACTCAATGGAAAACCTCTGTCGTTATCCCGCGACATAACAATGGCGCCGCCCACGAGGTTAAAATTTGGTCCCATCAATCTCACACTCATCGTATCTAGAATAATAGAAAGGATAGTGAAAGATGAACTATTTATACTGTTGTACTAGGCGAACATCATCAGTAATTCGCAACATTGTTTCATGCAAGGTCGATCCTGCGCAACATGCCAGACTGACTTTTTAAACCACACAGCTGCCACCATTTACAACGGAAACGGTGTTGTAATCCTGTTCCTGAATATGCAAAAAGCCTTTGATAGAGTGCCTCACAGGTTGCTAAACAAACTGAAGGCTATAGGCATCGGAGAACGGATGTTCTCTTGGTTGTCTTCATATCTATTTGGTAGACAGCAGGTGGTGCGCATAGGCGATAATTTCTCTAAACAGAAAGCAAACACTAGTAAAGTGATTCAAGGGTATTTTTGGTCCTCTTATTTTCTAATTTATATTAACTATATAGTCCAGAGAATAAGAAATGCTGTTACATTTATCTTTGCTGATGACATTAAAGTTTTCTACTCACAACCAAGTGCAAATACTCAGGAAGCCATACGTCTCTTTCAGGATGACTTATCTGCCCTTGACTCCTGGTACCAACTGTGACAGATGTCGTTTGCCGTGAACAAGTGTACTATTTTATCGTACAAATTCCAAGTACCACCGGACACTTTATTACTACAAGCCGCATATATCTCGCACTGCTGGGCAGTTCGCGACTTGGGCGCGTGATACTCAGTCACCTTTAACTTTTCTGAACACTGGCTTTCAAGTTCGAAAGACATGAATACCATCGGTTACATCTGCCATCATGTTTACCTCACGGAATTTCGCATGTCGCTATAAAAAACATATGTATTGCTGTGTATGGAATACTGTTTAATGGTACAGTCTAATCTGTGGATATTTGACTAACATGCTCTTGTGAGGGTCCAGGGACGCTACACAGAAATGTTATGTTGATATCCCTCAAAGTTGGCGTACCAAGAGCGCTGTGATAAAGTTAGATTTGACCCAGTTTGGCTTGGGATAATGAAACGGAACTTATTTTTAATTTACTGAATCATAAATTGTTATATTCGCAGTCTTACCAACGGTGTTCATAAATATTTAAACAAGAAATATCCAACACTTAACAAACAAGTAAGGATCATGATTCTAATATCTACCACGAATATCAGAGAAGGTTTCTTTCTAACTCAATAGTCAAAGATTTAGAACCAACTTCCAAGAGATTGCAAAACATGCTATACACTTTGCAATCTAAGCTTATGATTAGCAAGCATGTAACCGTCCAAAAAGTGTTTAATATGTTCGGGACATTAGAGACCTTAGATAACGCATTAGAAAACAGTACGATGATGCCTGAATAAATTTCCAAAACATATACACTCAATATTTCGGACAACAGCCCCTTTCATCACATTTTTCTCGGCCCAAACGTCTGTCATGTGATCGTGAACAATCCTGATTCAATGGCAGGACAACAATAGCAGAAACATTCCGATTTCACTGTCTTACCTAATTTGCAATTGCGCCCATGTTTATTTCTGAAAATGTATTACTGCAATGACATGGAATATTTGTACCATTATTTGATCTGTTCATTTTGGGGAACAGCTTTTCGCATGGTTGAGGAATATACAATTTATTTATTTATTTACTTATTTATTTCGATCAACCTGTATACCATACCGTCTCATTCTAAAGCACATCGCTGTGTGCATTCTACCACACGGGACTTAAAGCTCTCCTTGATTTTGCTAGGCCTAAAGTGTCGGCATTTCAATCTGCTTGACAGCTTATTTAGCCACATTCAAAAGCCGAATTCGGTTCAGACTTTTCTATCTACGGACATCCATTCACGCACTAAACTTGCTACCTAGATACTCGCCAACATAAATCACCATGTTTACACTTCACTTACCAAATGAACAGGGTGGCACATGAAATGCCATACCCTTGGTTGTTTTCCTTACACATGTACTTTTCATTACAATATTACAAAATTACTGCAGAATTAATTGTATCTGAATGCAACTTTAACTCAATAGAGTATATGTGCCATGTGACCACCATTTTGTTTCCCAAGCACATACAAGCGGACATTATGTAACCCTTGTGCACTAACCATGTAGCGACCTGATGTCTTCGTTGCTTGTCCTTTAATGTTAATTTATGGACAAACGTTATTTTGTAAGGGAACATTTGAAGCGCAGAATTTGGATTCCTTTGTATGGGCTGATGAGATAATACTAACTCAGCAGCCGTCCTCCTTGTTGTGTTGCTAGCACTTCGTATCAAGACAACTCACACGGCTTCTATATTTTCCGGGATGTGGACAATTGGTTTGTGTCGTCGATTCTACACCACGACAGATCCAGTTGTTTCTAATTGGCGACACAATCACTGAATAGTCCGTTTATATGAAGCCCATTTCGTACAAAAATATGCACGATGCTCAATAGGCTGAACAAACTCCGTGTACATGTTCCCTCATCTTGACCCAGTCACCTACTTTAACCGACATCGATTGTACGACTGGGACGAAGACCGCGAGAAGCAATCGTCCTCTGCTTCACGTGACCAGACAAGGGAAGCGAACGTATGAAACAAAGGTCATTACTGGAATTGATTACAAATAACCGCCAATGCAGTGAGCCGCAATACGCACGAGTAGTCAGGCGAGACATTGTTTATCCAAATTGGGCTTTGCGTTTCACCTCAGCTGTCGTGGTGCAAGTAAACTATGATGTAAGAGACAAATCCATCAGCCTGATGCGCTCTGGTTTTGTTAGACATGCAGAGCAATCCCAATGATCAATTTTATAATAACGCTCGTAAAAGCGTTAAAAACTAATCGAAAACGTTCAGTGGATGGCGAGCTTAAAGGCTTTGTCATTAGAATCTTACGGCGCCGATCGTGTCCTAACGCGAAACCCTCAGAGCTATGTCCCTAACTCGAGGGCTAAAGTCAGTCTCGCTAACCGCCCGATGCCATCTGCGCCACGTACTCTGACAATTACTGACAATTTAATTAAGCAAGTTACATCCGGCGTGACTGCTATTAAATCGACCCTAGATGGCCCACCTGACATGTTGGTCACAAAACCGGCAGTCCAAAGCCAGGTAACATACACATCGATCGCCTAGATAAAAACATCCTAAGATACACCCATACGTCCACGTTCTGAAACAAACCAGAGCAGTGCGACGAAGTTCACACAAAATTCTTTAGTGCCCGTTAAACAATCCAAGTTATCAGCCACAGCCTTCTAACATACATTCGCTAAACAGAACCACATTGTGTTAACTGTCTTTGTACCGACGTTCCGGAGCCCAGATCGGACACAATAAAGGGCTAGTTAGGAGATGATCGCATACGATTTAAATTCATCTAAGATGAAATTATCATTCGGGATGAGCCCAATATGTTAACGCGTAGCAGGTCACTTAACTTCAGTGCCCTAATCCCGATATCTTTGATTAACGTGGAATTAAACTGAGGAGACAGAGACAGTCCTACGTTCAACCTTCGTTTACGCAAATCATCGAGAAAGTTAGGTATGATGAATGGCCGCCAACTCGATCGATTGGATCCGGTGGAACGTGTGACTAGACAACCAACACGGACGGCAGACTCGCTCGCAAGAGCAAGCAGACAAAGACATCGAAACCCAAGGAGCCGAGGTCAAAGCTCAACTGCCCATCAGTCAAGCTGAATGCGGATGGAATTCCCGACCAATAGTATTACTCGGCTCTAAGGCCAACCATGACGGTATAAAAACGCACGCCCACCACGCTCAGCGCACTCTCAGCGAGGCTCATCTAGGCTATTCTACGCTATTGCACGCCACTCAACTACGCATTAATGATGTCAACTTGAGTGGCGACGAAACGTTTGCAACAAAATTGCCAAGCTCAGCGCACAGTTCAACAGCCTCAAAAAGATATGTTCAGTAATTGCATTATACTACAGCATGGTAACCAGTAACATACTGGATTTGTGTGTCCGTATATATGTGTCAGTCGGCATGGTGATTGACCTTGTGAACTGTGATTGAATTCGTGAGTTCGTTTGCAGTGTTCGCCATCGTATGAAGGGATCGATTTAGCTCTTCGAATTGGATAACGTTTGTGAAGTGGGGATCCTCCGGATGGGGAAGAGGCAGTGACTTTATTTAGTGGCAAGTCACATCCGCCATGTCGCAGTGTTGTAAAACGGAACTTTGTGGCTTTTTATTGGGATAACGCTTACCAGACGAAAACCCACCATGTCCTGAAACACTGCCGCCGAACTATTCTCTGGAACGGGATTAACCCAAACTACCCAGCTGACGCGATGTGAAGGTTGTTCGCCTAGTCAGCCATTTGGCTAACCAGCCGTATGTTTCAGTATGGGCATTGTGGAAGTCAGTATTAGATGTTCCTTTAACCCGTTCTACAATGGCACCGTGGCTCAGTTCTGACAAGACTTTTGTATGGATCTGGGAATTCTACGATTCACTCGAATCCAATACCGGATTGTCGATAACCCGCCACCTACGTGGCCACAGCATGGATGAGGATACACCACTTTCGTTTTCCGCTATGTGCTTTCTCATTGATGCTTTGTCATCTCATAATCCGCAGTGTTTATCTGAAATGTCGAAAATGCGCCAAATGAGTGGGTAAAGCTTATTTGGCCTTGAACAAATTTATATGGCGCTGTGCGCAGCAGTGATGAAGTCATTGACTTCCTATAAACAAACTCGTGGCACCTCATGCGGTGTCGTACATGCTTTTGGTGTATGTTAGGATCAGATTTTAACTAGTAGGTCAGCATAAAGAAGTTTGCATTTCTATGCTCAGCATTTCTAGCACATAAGAATATTTTCTTCGTAATTTGCCCTTTGAAGTCAAGTTGTCCTCTTATCTACAGCAAAACCGTTTATGTCACATCCTCTTGCGGCAGTTAGGCAGCGCTTGGCTGAACGTGTCCAAGGCAGTCAACCGCCTGGATCCTCGCACCATAATTTACGTGCTCCAAAGTTCCGGAAGAAGTCAAGCACTATTTATATTACTGACTCATAAATTTCAAGTTTGCATATTTTCATCAGCATCTAATCACTAATGAGTACAGGTTTATTCATTAATTTCAAACTCACTATTCATCCGTGCACGGTTACTCGCATCATTAAACTCGGTGAGGACCGACGTTTATCCTCACCACTGCGTTTAGTTGATGCATTGCAATTACCCAACACTGCCGTGTGGAAGGCGTGAGTGCCGCGTTAAAAGGCGATTGTCGTTTCCACTTTATTTGACCTTTCCATTTCGTCTATATTGTCGTTAGAGCAATCATCTCCCGAACGCGTTTATGCCATCCATACAGTCATCACAAACTCCGACCTCAGTCGACAGCTGTGACAACGCCGTTAAGCTTCTCGATTTGTGTAATTCTGGTGCACCATGTACCAAAATACAAACCATACTAAGTGGTGGTGATGAAACTGTACATCCGTCTACAAAGAATCTGTTTAGCCTTTCTGAGCGATTTACTCACTCTCGTATTTGGTAAGTTGTAGGTAGCTCCGGTGGATAATTTGTAAAAGTATATGCCACGACTAGTTGGTATCATGACGCCGATCTAGAAGCTAACATACAAACAAAATTACAGCTGAGTTGAAGAAAGGAACAGCAAAATTCTATTTTGCAACTAATAAGCACCGCATCAGCAACGTACCTGTACTCGGATATTGCGATCCAGAGCAGTCTTAGGGGACACAATGGGACACTAGCCAGGGTGAAATAGGTTCTGCTTTTTACGGAATGAAAAGTTATGCATTTTCCCAGTTAAACAATCACCGTGACGAAGCAGCGCTATGCGCAGTTGCTGCGAAGATGCTAAAGGTAGTCCATGCCATTAGTAATATACATTGCGAAGAACGACATATGTGTATACTGACAACCAACCATGTGTGTCGATAACCAGTAAACCGCTGCACATCGTTCCCGTTCGTCTTTAACGCACAAGTAAATTGTTAAACGTAAATTGTTAACGGGAGACAAACAGATATGTGCCACAAAAATTAACATCCGACTTCAATTTTCCGGATGAACTCTCTATTTATGACTATCTGCTATTAAAGGAATCTCTGACCCGCTCATCGCTGCAAAAATAAATGCTGAAATACCTTCGTCGCACTCACCTGGGTGCCGCTTATACCACTAACCGAGCAAGAGAGTTGATATTTTTCCTGGGAATGACAGGTCAAATCGGGGATCATGTGTTGAATTGTGAGGCGCACCATTCACACAAAATCAGGTAGACGAGAGAATTAATGCTGCTGCTGCATCCTGTCCCTGATTAACCTTGGCAGCAGATGGGCGTGGATTGTTTGCGACAACTGAAAATAATTACTTAATCAATGTGGGTTACTAAAGTGATTAGTTGAGATCGATTGGCGGCAGTAGTCAACAAGCTCAGATGTCCATTCGCGTGGAACGAAATCCTAGAAGATGTGGTCTAGAACCATGAAATCCAGTTTACCAGTACTGCTTTCCATGCTTTCGCTACAAAGTGGAAATTCGTGCAACAGCAAACGAGACCGTAATACAGTGTACGTCAAATAGAAATTTGGAGTTGGCAGTGCAGCAGCCCAGGCGTATATTAAGAAACACTACAGCCACTCTCGAAGACCCGTAGGTTTTGCGATTGCTGAATCACAACACCCCTTCTACGGATATCTGTTTGAGCACAGTGCCGTGACTATAAAAGCAAAGGAGGCGAACGCTGATGTCGGCTTTTGCTACACTTTTGCGCCCAGTTTTGCTACAGCATGAGGTGCAACAAAAAAGTCTGAGAAGACCAATGACCACCCAGAATAGTCACTCCGACCGGGTGGCACAGTACTACCTGAGCTAGTAATATCCATTGGTTAAGAGCAATAGAAGAAATGTGTGGTGACTGCTTAGCTAGATACATAGTTATAGCAGATAAAATTTGGAGAGAAAATAGTCAGAGGAAATAGAGTGCATTTGAGACGAAACTAAAGACAAGCAGGATTGGAAATGGAGCTCCCTACGGCGTGTGGCTTCGAGTTCACAACTGAATATACAGTGAAGACGACGCAGAGTGGCTATGTGTGCAAGGTGCATAGCAATGTGGAGGCTCAACACAGGAGAGTAGAATACCGGTTGAGCGAATGGATCAACCAAGCATGCCAGACCGCCATTGGGAGATAGTTATAACGGATTCGCTCACTAAGACGCATTGGACGATATTCATGTGACTTACTCACGGTTTGTTTAACTGAGTCAAAGGAGAAATCTTATCGACTCAGAATTATCGTTAGTGTGATTTACAAGGAAGAGTTTTTCTTGTCAAACCCATTGTGGTGTATATATATATATATAAATTTCTATATGGCATGAGCAACTGTAATATCACTTAGGTACTATATTGGATGGTCACAATAAGCCAAAAGCAACAACGTAAGCCAAATATGCGCATTGTATAAGGAAAGGGATTTACTTCGTTTCCACAAACAAAAATTTGTGTTCACCATAAATAGGCAAAAGAATTAGTTGTTTCCAATATGTTTTTATTGCTGACATTAGAATGTAAAATTGAGGACTGCGATTAACAAAGCAGTGATGTCGTAACCATTTCCCGTTATGCTTCTCTTTTCCAACGCCTCTTTGGTTATTGTGATGGCATCAGTTTCATCCGACTCGAAGTGCATGAAAAAGACTCCTTTCACATATGAACTGCGTGGACCGGTTACAACACAAGTAAAGTTCTTGTATCCCGCTATTTTCTCAGTATTCACCAATTTCTCGTACTTGTTCATTCAAAACAGACAGTGGGGAAATTGCGATATTTTCATTAGTACGATATATTCAGTACAGAAGAATGCATTTCGCTTGAGGAATTCTGGTTTGTTTGAAGGACATTTTAAATGAATAGCTCATATTTTCACGTTTCATTTATCTTTTTTCTATGAATCCAATTTGCACTCAGACAAGTATACCATGGGCTATCAAAGACGCGTGTTAAAATCAAGGACACACATAGCTGTACATACCGCGCTCTTTTTATGAATACCACCACAACGATACTTTCATCAATCTACCTTATTCTTTCGGTGATTTAATAAGGAACGCCATGGCTTTTAAATTATCTAAGCAGGTTTGTATACAGTTGACGGCGTTCATAATGTGTCATAGAGGAACCTGTGTGTCCTTCGCGAAATGAAGCTGGCTGGTTGGGCAAATGTTCCAGTTCCGTGTATGTTTGCTACCTACATTATGCCACGTTGTAGCGGTTATGTCAAACCAATAAACAATAGAAAACTGGCAAACAAATTGCCACTTGCGCTACCTTGCGCATCAAGTGGGTATTATGACAGGTCTATTCTGATTTTTGAGTTGACGATGAGTTATCTTGCGACCAATTGAAGTGCCACGTGTAATCGATTTGGGCACCGCCGTCAGCTACTAATCCTGAGCGACCACATTGAGTACCATAGCGCAACGTGTTTATGAAAGCATTTGAAGTTGTTGCTTACTCGTGAGCAAGTTGTCTCCGCAATATGCATCATTTCAATTGCAGTGCCATAGATACCAGACCGTTCGACAGTTAAATCCTTTCCGGAGGATCCCATAGAAATTCGGATGACTGAATTTGATTGACAATATCAGGAAGACACAAAGTAGAAGCACACTAAATGTCAAATAGGAAGGTGGATGTTGCTTTCCTAGTGTGTCTAATGCGCGTGTTTGGCAGTGCTTAAAATGCATATGCTAGTATGTACCTATGCGTTTCATTCAGTCACCTTTCATGATAGTACCACGCAGACAACTTAGGTGCAAATCGATGATAGTTTGGGTCAGACGGTTTAGCGCTAAGGGTAAATTCGTCCTGCTCCTACAGACAAATACATGACATAAAATCGCAAGAGCTGAGTTTGACTGCTCACTCCGGTGAACGATGCGAGATGTGCTGCTTTGTATTGCCACGTCAGTTAGCACAGACTAACGCCTGTCTGATTGCAACTGCGGTGGTACCCACTAATTCCACAGAAGTGCGATTAAATAGGGAACAGCGGATTGTCCGATAAACTGTGTAGTCTAGTTGCCATTGAATGCTATGGATCTCGTAATGGTGGAACAACTTACTTGCGTACCCATCACCGATGGCTGTCTCTGTAAAAGAATAAACCTTTCAGCTTGCGCGTCCAAAGACCATGAATTTAAAAGGTATATGGGAGTATGACTTCTTATTAGACCGGTTTCCATTAGGATAATTAGTGGATTCAAACCACTCTAGTTAGGTGACGATAACTTCGGAATACCCGGCACATTGATGAATTCAAGCATTACTTATTGCAATGCAAATGGTGTATGAAGGTAGCTATAGTGTCAGAAAATGCACGATTGTTTTGATATCATTAAAACGATGGGGACCAATTTACCAAAGTGTGACTGCAGTTTAAAGCCCGCGATTTTTGAGTCTTTTCTCCGTATTTCCCATTCCGAAAACAAATCCATTACAATATTTTGCAGTTCAGCAGATCCTTTATTCTCTATCTTGACAATGACGTGAGTTCGATTAGGAGGGGCAATTAATGAAGAAAAGCCACATCCGACCGTATCGTATGGCACGTCTATCCTGGATGAAATTGAGGCGCGGAGCTGAAATACCGTGGCAAATAATGCTTATCAATGGGTCTAGAGTGATCAGCGAGAACATATTTTATCAAGCATACCCCAAACCTTCAGAACTCATGACAGTATGTGGGGCAAAGTGAGAAATTAGCCTAAATGATTTGGGCATTGTATGCTATTTGTATATCATTTCTATTTTGATATGAGTAATATATACCTGAAACAAGAACTGAAAGCAATACTGGTTACCTTGATGCAAACATCTTCAAACTGTCCAACTACTGAATGGTCTTCCAGTTCTTGTTTACTACTTAATGGTAACGGATTACCATCCTTCAGAAGTACTCCAGTTATCTTTATGACTGTAAGGACAAGAGATAATGAAGTTAGTATTGAAAAGCAGACTATTTCGCACGGCTATCTGGCAGAGAGGATTCGGTTATTTTAGCCAGGGGCGTGTGCATTGGCCGTTGTGTGTTTTCTATAATATTCGGACTGCTTTTTTCATAACCTTATGAAGCGAAGACTAATGTCGAGACAACTGACATGGTGGAGAAGTTAGCGTATTACCAACACCGGTTTTGTAGCGATCATTTAAAGACGCACAATATACTAATGTGAACTCACCATGTAGCCGCATTTGTTGGCATGGCGCAAACGCAATTGCTGTTGAATGAAAGAGGTAGCGTTCTTGAGGAGTACATTATGAAATCATTGGGCGCACGAGGTTCTTCTAAGTTACATTAAGTCATAATGTCTAAGTAAGCTGCACAAACCACTGTCTCGGTTTCATCATATCGGTGTATTCGGAATATTAGAGTTTCGAATGTGTGTGAATATCGACTAGTGTAGAAATTGTTACGGCGACAAGCATTTCAACAATTCCTTTCTTACGCATCTAAACGTCATTTACTCGGGCTATCAGACACAACTCCTCACTGCTTAGAGCAGCTTATTCTAACTGTACTTCTGAATGGTATAAAAAATTAACGACATAGTCAAAGGGCTGAGTTAATCCTGGGTGTGGCATCAGTATTTACTTCGTATGTATTGCATGCGTGACATTCATTGTCCTATGCGCAAGGTCTCATCAGATGAATACGTTGGTTGCAAATGACATGGGTGTGATTCAACGATACGTATTTACTACTTTACACTAAAGACTACAGAAATTATGTTGTTTTCGTGGGTTCGCGCAGCGCAAGTAAAAAGTCAGCAGTTTTGATTTTTACTAGTGGTTTAGTACTTCTCGAATGGGACTGTATGATATTTCTAACCCAAACGGTTCCGTAGTGAAATATCATCACGTAAAAATTAGCATAGGAGGGCCAATTGCAAGCACGGAATTTCTCACAAAACTTACCAATTAGTAGTAAGCCCCTTGACAGTAATATCATGGCGGTTATGCAGTATTTACTTGAGGTTGTGTCACGCACCCAATTTATGTACTCGTTACATGCCCATTCTAGACCTTGAATATTTCTGTCTGGCGGATATGTGTATCAAACGTACGAGAATTGATTTGCTAACTCTATGCTCCAATTAGGTAGCCGACAGTACCTATCTGACACACGCGCATGTGGGGCGTCAATCTGATTAAATGCGCTGTTTGACGGAACGTATGGCGGTCCATATCCAATAAGTTGGCCCCAGACGGATTAAAGATGTGGATGTTTCTATACCAGCTACACACACACCTCTGCCATGGAATAGCAATGGTGGGAGTTTGGTTTAAACCTCTACTCTACAGAACACATCGCCTCATTTTAAGACACAGATGGTCATCGTTTACGATATATCGTGGCTACCTGTTTACAGACGCACTTTGCTTCTGTCTCAGTTCACTTTTCAATTAAAAGATGGGACCCAAGTAAAATTGAAGTAATATTATGTATATAATACTAACAATAAACAAGATTTTGCTAAGCATAAATATTTAAACAATAAACCAATGCATTGCACTGTGATACATTACCAGGCAAGAAACCATTTTGGTATTGCATTGCGCTGGATCACCATGACTGACAACTGCACCATCTGCTGAACTACGACCAGCACCTGCTTACCAATCCCTGTTCATGTTCAGATTCGCTGCCCCGCACGGGTTTTCTCTAAATCAAGCTCTTACGCCTGTTTTGTACCTGCTGTTCGGATAGCATCCCGCCAAGTGTGGAAATATACCCGTTGAATTGTTTATCCATCTACCTACGTAGCTTGCTCTATGTTCCACACTTGTATGTCGTTCGTTTATTACCGGATTTGCACACACTTACCTAGTGACAATAGACCCCTTGAAGTCATCCGGGAACCTAAAGCATCGTACCCTCTATGCGCGGTACAGCCAACTTGTTAATGCGTATGGTTATGTGACCTAATATAAGCGACTGTGTGATTCCTCGGGCGAGACATTGTTTTTCAAATGAGCCCGTAGACTTCAAACACAGGGATTTGAACTGGTATCGCATAACTTGCAAATAATCGTTTTCTTAGAACTGAGCAGCAGTATTGCTTTGTTTCCTTTGTAAATTTTGGTATCCATCTGGATTATACCGCAGTGTACTGTTGGCTTTGGTTTAGTATGATCTGGGTGATTCAACAGTTAATTAATCATTCCCCAGTAACGCCTCACTGTAATAAAACCGGTCAAAAATCAAAATTTACTTACCAGCTGTTCAATATAAGCAAGATAGAATTGGCGAGCTCAATACTGAAGCACAGTGTAAAAATCAGATTAATTGGATCTTTATTACGACATCTCCGGAAGTCTAATCTGTCGATGATCCAAGTGTTGCAATCAACATAAATCATCCTAAAAGCAAGCGTGTTGCGTATCCAAGTTAGGTCATGGGGATTTGTTCTGTATCCATGCTATTATCAGGAATGGCCGTCCAATACAATGGGACGATTATTGTCCAAGTTAAGTGTGAATTGCATGGGCGTAGTGACTTGATTGTATTGATCTGTAAAAAGAATGTATAGTTTAGGGAGGAATTGATAGACGTACCTCCTGGACGTAACTTGCAGTGATACGCAGGATGAAGTGAATAAATTTAGATGCGTTTGGAAACGAGTATATCCGGTAAATTAAGCGAAGCGAGTATGTGGTTATCTGATAGTTGATTCAGGTATGCATGGTTGTTTGCGTGGATAAGACATGCCGTGTGTTTTGATCGTGGGAAGGCAATAAACAATTTGCTCAACGTGGATATCCCAGTTACCTATGTCAATTCAATGCACTTAATTCACCTCATTCATTTGAATATTACCGTGGGAACACGAAAGCGGGAGGATACATGCAACTATTTCATGCTTCCTCATTAATATAAACAATATCCAGTATGAATATTTGTAACAAAGACTGTGAGCGATCAGACAAGCTCGGGGAACCAACTGACGCTGTATATATCGATACGTGTGTAGCGGCGAAGCCAGTAGCATAGGCGGAAGTAACTGGACACTGAATTCTGATTTAATGGAATAAGTGTCGAGATGTGTACATCTCAAAATTGCCCAGACACCTTACTCTAGTTAAATAGCGCGCTTGCCTAACCAGACGTATTCCTTGATGCACAAAAGCTTTCCGGATTCTGATCAAAACTCAGTGTATAACAATATCCTTTTTCGGACTCTTCCCTTATTCATCCGTTTGATAAAGCTCATCCAGTTTATTTGCAAAATAATTATTCGTAAACCTTAAGCTGCTCCGGACATAGAAGTGGAAATTCCGTGATTCAACCTGTAATTCAGTATATTAACACTAGTAATGTACACATTGGTTTTTGCCAAACCTTCCATTTGACATGTTTATTTCACGTGAAATCGAGGACATAGTCGAAATTATTTGTCAATAATAGCTCTACAGATGAATGCAGGTTTCTGACGAAGAGCAATCTTTACCTACGGAAGAAAGTCTTGTTATCATTGAGATGTGAGTTGATGTTCAAATGTGTATTGACATGAAGAAGGTTAAAGCCTAATTTCAACAGCTTTCGAGCTAGCAGTCAATTTAGACAAAACAATTTCCTATAAATTGTGACCTTTAAAATTTTGTATCACAACGCGGAGATATTCGTCTTCAGATTAGGATCTTAACATAAATGACGCGACAGCTACTTGAGATTGGGATACCTGTGTGGAAGGAGGACATGCTTGGTGTTATTTTACCGGTCCATGCGTTTGATATTAATTGTACGCCAGGTATATGAAATCAGAAAACGATAGAAAAAGGACTAAGGATGGTGACTTTTGATGTAAAATCAGTTAGCTTCTCTTCGCTGTCAGATATTTTGGCATGTTTTACAACGGAAGTTTGAATGTAAAATATCGAAAGAATTAAACATGCATGTAAAGTTGGATAGCAAAATTTTGCTTCCCTTCCGTTTCACACATATTTGTAAGTTGCCATTACGCATTGCTCAACAAATAGAAGATTAAGAGACGTGCCAAAAATATCAGGACTCATTTCCTTTTTCAATTAATACGGAACTCACACATACTAGTGAGAGCTCACAATGATGAAAACGTTTTACATTACAATGAAACAATGGGACACTGGTATAAAACGGATAACAAAGCCAAGGCTTGACAAGACCTGTGGGATGTTTTGTGGGAATAACGTAGTTCATTTAAGTTACACAACAGTGTAAAACACATCTGTAGACTCATCATATTATCCACCTTAACCAACAGGTATATCCGTCTAACCCGATTTCATGGTTTTGGTGAGCACCATGTTTGTCTGCGTCTTGTCGTCAGTCAATGAACAGAAATGAGATCAATTACTATAAATTAGGTAAAGCATCGTCGACTCGATTGTTAATAATGAGTAGCTTGGGCGCCGAAGTGATAAAAGTCGTAAGGGCGTTCTACGGTTGACAAACTGGAAGAGAAAAGTAATTCCGGCAGCACTCCAGTCGGCTGTATTGAGTGGCAAATTTCAATTTATGACCCCTCAATCCTGAGTTGCAGTGTGGGTTCAGGAGTTGGCGGATCGCGTGATCGGTCTTTTCCAAATTATGTAACACGAGGATGAGATCACGTCGTAGACGGCGATATCTTCCGCTGTACACTACCAGGTCTATCAGACGCCTAATGTATTACAGATGGGACAAAACCTCCTCATTTTTCATTGCCTGTCGCTGTGCGGTCTGGAGGGAAACCGGGTCGCGTTTTAACCAGCGTTCTCAAGCATGGATCCTGTGTTGGAGGTACCAATGAAAACCGCGGATTTGTGGATTACGTTTTTGGATTCCAGCTTTTCTTCCAGATTAGTCTGTTAAACGTGAAGGTTCTGTGTGAATTACACACCAATGGTTTCCTTTTGCTGTATCCTTTAATTTGTGTAAATTTGGTAGATGTCCTCTGGCTTATTTCGGAGTTCTCAACCCAACTACCATCTGCGTCCGGATTTGTTGCATGTCTGGACAACTTCCTTGATTTGGGGCTATTATCGACAAAAGCAGTCGTGGAATCTAACCCACCTATCTAATGCCAACTGCGAGAAATCACACACAAGATTGGTTTTTGTTGCATAAATGCATTACCTTGACGCTTGAGTCTGAATCTCGAAAAGCTTAGTCTCGCCGTATTCAGCTAGTTAAGCGTAGGGTACTCTCCACGCCAACAGCAAAGCGAATAAAACGCGAGGCCTCAAAAGAAAAGCGAAGCTGCTCCTCGGTTAAAAATATACTCATCGCAGAACTAAGTGATAAATTACTTTCTTTAGAATCCCAACCTAATGAGATGAGAAATACGCTGGCGCTCTTTGAACCCCTCAAACAGCAACTGATTACGCTTGACTACATCAGTAATCCATTGGAGAAGACTGATGTTGTTATAATGGGAACAGCAACGCAGTTAATTGCCTTTGTTGCCTCGGGAGCGCACGAACGAATACGTAAAGCAAAAATGTGGTTGTTTTAATGTTCTGGACAGGCTGAATCTGGATAAGGAAGCACTAACAATACTGAAAGCTCGTAACATGTCTAATGTTGACTGCAAATACCAACGTTTGAAAATGAAAACACCGAAACACAGCTGTCCACTTATTTTCAAATGTTTGAGCGAGGAAGTCGCGCAGCGATTCCCCCATTGTGGATTCTTTCTAGGCTGGTGCACCCAATTTAAGGGTATTTTGACTAAAGCAGATAGAACACCCCTACCATGGTCCGAACTTGGCACTCTGCCGCGAACACCGGACAGAATAACTAGGCTCTTCGAGAAATCTCAACCAGAAGTCCAAAACTTGAGTGTATCCAAGGTGGATACTGGATACATTCATTTAGTCATCGGTAATCTAACAACGTTGTCAACTAGCACCAGAGCCGTCCTTCCTTGTCTCACTGCATCACCCTCTACACAAGGAACAGATAAAGCAGGTTCTCCTATTCCTGACAACAACACCCATTATATCGAACTGCTCATGCACAAGGATTAAAGGAAAGTCTGATTGATTTGAACAGTGGAAAATGACAACTCGTTGAATATATCACAACCCGGTCCAAACCAACAAGACACGTCTGAGGATTGACAACCTGATGTAATTCGGAGTTCACTTTCGCCCAAAGACGACTACTCCAATTCAGGAACCTCTATCTTTAAAATACTTATGGATACTAAGCAATCGGCCGCGCCCAAAATTCCCTATCGACCAACCTCCTACCACCACCAGAGCATACCACCTACCATGTGCATAAGACCAATAACAACCGTCTCTTTGCTACGCCTAATTATCATCCTACACACCACAACGATCACTGGAAGTGCACAGATTGTGGCACGACCTTGATCAGTAGGATTACGTTACTATCTGCTATCTTCTATGTTCCTTCAACTTTTCAATGGGCCTATTCCAGCAACCACATTTTAGCAGTGACGGGAATGGACTCGCACCCATTCCCATCGCAGATACATCCAGCGGAGGTCAACACCTTGATCCCACTCTTCCTCCAATTTGTCCAGATGACAAAGCTAGTCCATTGTCAAACCAACGGCACACTAAGCATGATGCCTCGGTTCCTGTCGTGCCCACAACTGTCTCGATATCCACACATGACATGCTACGCTTTTCAACAAATATTCTAATCGGTAGCTACGGTCCACCATACTCGCACCTACCTAACATGTGTACCATGCTCAAGCGCAAAGATTCAGACAATCACACAACGGACAGCGATCATTCCTTAATGCTTCGTATATTTTCAGTGATTCTGATTAATGCCAGATCCATAATCAACAAACTTCATTTTATTAACGCACTTGCACAGTTCAATGACCCTCAAGCGATTCTCGTTACTAAAACATTGTGTTCTTCAGATACACTTTACTCTTCTCTGCTTAATCAAAAGTACCACTTTTGTCGAAAAGATCGATGCGACAGAAAAGGTGGAGAGTGTACTATATATCTATGCAAAACATTCACAGCTAAACTTATAGGCCACTCACAATTGGAAAATATCCCTGAATCTACTTAGGGTATCAGTTGAGGTTGTCTCATCTTACACACTGCTCACATGTATCTACAACCCACCGAATGCGTCTATCATAAGTATCACCAAGATCACATCTGCATTTGACTTCGTATCAGAGTTGCCACAAGCCAGAAGCTTATTGCCGGCGATTTCCACCTACCGAAAATACGCAGGTTATCCCACCCAACGTCTACATTTCATGCCTCTTTTCTTTCTTCCATCAGAGCTGGGGGCTGGACAAAATGGATTACCAGTCCAATTAGGTATGCCAATGTACTGGACTTAATATTTCCATTGCGGATGCCCAATCCACCGACGGAGATCCTACACAATCTCCCAGACATCGACCATAACATGATCCGACTCGGCTTCCAAATTAAATTGGTCGCTAAACTCGCCCCTACAATGTCGATTGCAACCCATAAGATAAACTGGGAATGCTTACAGCAGTTCATTCGTTTCGCCGACTGGGATTTATTTTTCCTCGCTGCCTGTGGTATACCGGTGTGGAGCAGTTCCATAAACAAATTCATCACGCTATAGCCCTCCGTGCACCACAATATATTCATACCCCTCATATCTCCAAAGATTCCGTCGAGCACTAAATCAGCAAGCAAACCGAAAAGGTAGCTGCAAGATACAACAGGACCCGTGACTTTTCACTTGTTTTATAAATGCATAAATTGCTCACCGTAGTGAAATAGACGCAAGTAACACGACGGTAAAATGAAGAATATAAGCCCTAAGGAAAAGGTGCGAAGCTAGGATGCTTGCAAATTGATGCATCGTAGAAGCAGTGATCGCTCTCCTCCGATTACTGATATCGTTAATGGTGAGAGTCACTTACTCCATGACACAGCTGAAATCTGTGAAGAATTTAGCGACTTTTTTGCCACTACCACGAGTCGTGAAACTGACCCGGTACCTGTGTGCACAGAGCTCACAGAAACAAACCTCTTAAGCAGAGTAGATATCTTGCTCAACGCTATCCATCAAGTCATCAAATTAATCTAGCCTCTTACAAGCTGGGATATGATGGCATTTTACCAACTACCATTAAACTAGGAGGACCCGATATCTCATTGCTCCTGATGAGCATGTTCATTCTATCGCTGTTATGTGGTCATTTGCCAGATCAATGGAAAACATCATTTATTATGCCTCGGCATAAAAGAGGTCCAAAACAAATGATTGTTAACTACCGACCAATCCACCACAATTCGATAATCGCTCGGCTATTTGAAAAGCTGGTCAGAAAGGAGATGATGAACTTTGTTGATTCTATTGGCCTGACCCACAATTCTCGGCATGGTTTTCCCAATATGCGATCCTGCACCACCTGTCAACTGTATTACATTTCAGAATCAATCGATTCCGGCTATGCAGTAGTGATTTTGTTTCTTGACATACACCAAGCGTTCGACCGAGTACCACACAAGCGAATGTTACAAAACTTGGAGAACGTTTGAATCCGGGACGCATTACTAAGTTGGCTATATTCATACCTCCGTGATCGTCATCAGCTAGTCACTTTAAGTGATTATCGCTCTTCCCCACGCTCAATCATCAGTGGAGTCATTCAAGGGCACGTGTTCGGCCCCTTGCACTTTGTGCTCTACATAAAGGACATCAACAAATCTGTAAAACAGGGTACATCATTTTATTTGCTGACGATATCAAACTGGTTTATAAATTTAGGCGTGGCGAGCTTCACGAGACATTACTGCTCATTCGTGATGATTAACATTCCCTTGAGTCATGTTGCTGCAAATGGGTGACGAACATCTGCGCTAAGAAATCAAGCATCCTAACTTACGGCTGCTTCATCCCCAAAGGATCTATCACCCTAAACAATGAAAGCTTCCCTACACAGTTGTCCACGCGAGATCTTGGCATTAGTTATTCGTCTACCTACAATTTCTCCTAACAGGCCCAATACCAAGTGGCTCGTGCCAGACAGTCTACGTTCAACATACCAAACAAAATGCACACAACTCGTGCTAGATTTGGGCCTTTCAAGCTACTCACTCGCCCCGTCCTAGACTATTACAACGTAATATACGGAAATTTGAGAATAGTGACAGAATTGCTGTGGAGAACCTGCAGAGATCATTTACTAAACATCTGATTGGTAAGCACATTGCTATGAGTTATTGAGAAGGTTACAATAAACTTCATCTCGAACCACTTTGAATTCGGCAATTGAAGCACAACCTGTTGCTGCTTTGCAACATGTTACACAAAAGGACCTATTCCAAATTGCCTACCCTCAATTTACAACACTATTTATCTCGAGCGTTTCGCAACAAAGATTTACGTTGAATATACCGGAGGCTAGAACGAACGTTCGCTCTAATTTCTTCCTGGTCAAATACTGCTATCTGTAGAATAAACTACCAATAGCACTCAGGTCATGTGACAAGGTGGCAACATTTATTAGCAGACTCGCCATTTACCTTGATTTAACTATCCTAAGCTCTATATTCACATGGAAAATTCCCTCGATGAGCTATTCCAAGAGGGGTCCAAAACATATAAACACCAATGTTTTCATAACTAGGCTTTGGCCTCTACCATCCACTAAAATTTTAATACATATAACTTATATCCCCATACTCCACCAATGCACATCACCCATTCCAGGACATGGATACTTCTTTACAAACTGATCTGTGCCGCTATGGGCACAGTTTCTCTCACCAAGAGAAATATACCTATTCTTATTATATTATTACTCCACATGGGGCCTCACATACGCATTGAGCACTTAGGGAAGATGAATGCATCTAACTTCTCAAACGCCGTCCGTAACAATCATGTTGGTTCGCAGTTAGGAACATCTGCAAAGCCTGCGCCAAACAGTCGAGGTCGTCTTGGATTACCATCCCAATGGCTCGCACTTGTGAAGCGGTGTTCAGCATACCTTCACCAAGCTTATATGCGTACGTGGGCTTGTGGCTGACATGCACGGTTTTGCACCTGTGCGTGTTAAACGGAAGTAGATTTACCTTTGACTATTCAAAAGTGGACTAAGTATCTTTGCAACTCATCGTGATCTTCATGACAGTCGATTGCCCTCCATATCTTGATGTCATCGGAAAAAAGCAGCAAATTTGACTTGATGTCAGTCGCAAGTCCGTTAATGAAGAACAAGGGTACTGCCAGGCGGGAGTTCATCTCCGGGTTGGACACTGGGGGACGATAAACAATGGCCAAAAGCCAAGTGTCCTTGTGTCTCAGTCGCAGACTGCACCAGCGTGAGTCCATGCTCAGCTTTTCCGGATCGGCCACCGGTTCGCACTGCAGGTCGTCACGGTAGTATAATATTATCCCTCCGCCTTTGCTACGCCAATGGTTTCGGAGAAGGAACATACTATTTCTCGCGAATGATGCTTCGGTTATTTCTGAGTGCAACCTGGTTTCCGTAAGAAGTCCCGAGCATGTGAAATCTGACGTAGCCGCAGTTCGACAAAATTGTTCTGGTGACCTTGTGTATCGGTGTATATGCAGGAAAGCTTCTCTATTTTTAGCAATGAATGGTGGGACGGGTGTTTCGGATAAAATGCTGTGACGAGTGGTAAACGGTCGGCAACTAATCCTTTCATGGTTGGGGGGATGACGAACTCATCTGTGTCAGATTCATGGAACGTACCATTACCCCTTTTTCTCTCCCTTTGAATATAATGTGTGAAGTTTGTTTGTTAGTTTCGGTGACTAATTGCTCGAAGTTTTCCGAACGCTTGATGGTTAGTGGTTTGACTAAGTGGCTGCTCACGTTTGTTTACTTATCAGATACAGCTTTGATCCGGAGCTTGGAAGGAAGTGAGCTGTGGACATTTGTCTAGATTGAAGGACCACTATCACAAACCTCGGGCCACATCCCTTGTAGTTTGACGATCTGCGCAGCCGCGGAATTGATTGCGCTATGATGTTTGCTAGGGAATGGGTCATGCGAATGTACCACCATCGCTCTTGGTCGTAAGTGGCCGCTTCGCGCTCAGCATGAGTTTTAGCCTCGCAAACACCGTGTATAAGGATGGTCCTGGCTAGAAATTCCTTCCTATTTTCGTTGAAGTCGTGCTTTGCCTTTCTGCGCTCGCTCCACAGAATCTCAGGAAATAGACGAATATATCATGACACATTCCGGAGGCAAGATGTTGAAAACAGGATAGCTTCCGCTTCGTTGGCAGAAGTCAGCACAACTCGGAGAAGTATTGGTTCACTGTAGTGTTGTGAGTTCCGTTGACGGGTAAGTTGTGTTAAATTTATGAACTTAGTGTCACATATGTAGTTCCACTGGTTCACGTCATAGAAATGTTTTCCTTTTAAGGAAGTTGAGGTCGATTCTGGAACGTTGGTGAAGATTAGCGCTGGTATACTACGTGCAACGCTAGTTGTGGTCAATCGCCCAGCTGGTCTGTATACAGTCGATGGAGGATGTTTGGGTACATCTTCGTCTACTACGTTTACCATGGGTCCAATGGACATGGCCAAAGATCTAGGTTATCGGTCATCTTTGGCAGTAGCTAAGTTCCAATTACCACTGGTGTCGAAGCCCTTCTGAATTTTTGGAACGGTTTGGAGTGTGGACCAGGCTCTGACAATGCTCATTGAAATTGGATTGGCAGTGGTTTTTTCAGGCATATTTGAGCAACTGTTATTATTGGCGTTTACTGATACAGATGACGCAATTTTAGCGCGCTGCCTAGCCTTCTTCCTCAGTTTTAATGCATTGCTGTATGTTAATGACCAGTATTTGCTCTCTGTCACGTTTCCTACGAATGAAATGGTTTTGGTGCTACTCATTTGTTTAAATATTACCATTAGTCTTTCGTACTTTGCGACAGTTTGTGTACAATCTGCAACTGGTTCAATGTGAGCTTGGAACGTTCGCGATGGAACTTGCCTTGGTAACCGCTATATGAAATGCCGATCCGTACATTTTTGTAGCACGAAGGTAGGCCACAATCTATCGTCTATCTGGATGTGGTAACATGGGCTTTTCATTAATCGCCACGATCCATTGCGTCGACCGATGGTAAGTGTAGAGAGCACCGAGCGATTATGGATTACTGCAGGTCGCGTATGGGCTGCATTGGCTGCAGGTTTAAGGTCGTCAAGTTCTGTGCGTCTGCCCCTGGTGAGGCAGATTTAAGCGATTAGATCGTTCATGTGGCAAACAGAGCGACTGAGCGATACAGACGCAACGTGTACGATAGCTACTTTGAGGATCGGTCCACAGCTAACATTTTTGACAGCTTTACCGTTCACCCAATTTCAGAGGGTAGCCTCTGAGATTAGTGTTATGGCTGAGTTTAAGCAATTGACGGTATACGTTGTTAGAGTCACTCAATAGTCAGTAGACTAATATGAGATCGCCGCACAGCCTTCGGTTGCGGCCACTGAAAACCCATAGTGACTTGAGCATTTGCTGGTAAAATTTATTTCTTATAACCTTGAACTACTTTGCGGCTCTGCGTTATGCTTTCTCTAGCACTTTTAATTCGAGCTTCAACCAAGATTGCAAAACTTTGATGGGGTATTCAAGCTGAGGGCGCAAGTTAGAATTTTGCATCGTGAAATATGTGGATATGTCGTAACTGTCGACAGCTCTTCGCAATAAGCAGACGTGCTAATTGGCATTTCCAACTGCCGCCGACTTCTTCGAACTCTTGAGGTCGCTTCGAATAAGCACAACAAGGTCGCGTTCCTGGGAAATTGTTTGCAATACGTATGACCTATGTGTATTCACGTAGTCATACTTACGGCGCAATAGAATAGCGTGACATTTTCCCATATTGAATGGCGGTGTATTCTTAACTGACCACTTCAATATCATGTGAGGTCACGCTGGAGATTTACGTGGTCGTTCGGTTCTCTTATCGCCAGCTATGACTAAATATATTCCGCAAGGAAAAGGAAATTGGAAGTAATTTCTTATGCCAAATCGTGCATGAAAACCAAGAATAGACGGGGCCGTAGCACCGAGCCATTTGGCACACCGCGTTCCTCCTCGATTGCGTCGGGCCTTGATTCTTGTACTCTTTCCTCCCACCGAAGTGCGTGGAGGAAATTGTCTATCCAAGGCAGAGGGGGTAACATATACCATAGGAAAGAAGTATATGGAGGATAATTCGGTGGTTTAAGCTATCAAACGCTTTTGAGAAACCAAGGTACATGACATCAACACCTGATACACCAACAACTCTTCAGTTCAGCTATTGCGTTCAATTAGCAAGTTTGTAGTGCATGAGCGATTTTCAGGGAAGCCATGTTGTTCTGTTGCTTTCATGTTGGGATTTTCCAGACTTGGTGTGCGTACATCAGCCGTGATATACTCTATAAACTTGGAAAGCACAGGAACCAGCTTTATCGGACGGTAATTGGTTGGGTCAATGCGACTACAGCTCTTATGAGTAGGAGTCCTAACATACACTTCCATGCTGTTGGAATTTATTTCTTGTTCAAACAAAGCCAATAGAAGCAGAGGATCCGTCAGCTCTCTGGCTGCTGCCTGTAAAGTATTCGGTC
>CALYDF020000442.1:51663-74357 GCA_944474145.2 Dicrocoelium dendriticum | reverse complement strand
GAAGCTCTCGCAGAATACCAAGCGAACTAATGACGGCATCCTTGATTCTACTAGAACCACATTATATATGCCGTCTTTACTGCTACTCAGCGTCAATACAACACCAAAGTGGCATTCATTGATACTTGAAGAACAATGCAGCCGTCTGGATTGCCTCAGAAAGTTCTTTTCCTTTCGTGTCTGTCACCCTTGGAGTGCTCTCGCGGAATTTGTGGTCGCTGCACCGACAATAACAGTAGTTAAATGTCGATTGTATGACACACTCATCCACTTACAATTTGTCACTTAGCACTAAGTATCCATCATACACCTGGTGTTTACAGTGGAATTATTTTATATTAATTGCGTGTGCCGTGAATCTAAGCGGATTGCAGGGCTACGACGAAGCAAATATAAGTCCTTATTTTCATATATAAAGTGTTAATTGTTTTACTAGCATTATTATCCTTATTGTTTTGTCGATAATTCCACCATCTATCTAACGGAACTTGTAGAGAAACGCATTTACCCCGTATAAATTCATTGTTCATTGTTCATTTTAACATGAATTAAAGTAGATTTGTTTTGTACAAGCCCTTTATGTTGCTCTATATTATAAAATGTGGTGCGTGCATTACGCTGAACGGCAGATTTTCAGCTGGCTTACGTTGGAAATAATGCTTAGAAACACCCTGCCAGTAGGACGCAACAACAAACAGTAGCTAACCAACGGAATAGTAGTAAACCTAAATTCCGTCACATTCCGCTGGTGGTCTGCTGTCGTTCTTTGGAAGCTTAGCATAGATTAATCATTATCCAGCTTTTTCTAACCATGATTTTTTAGTCTGCATCTGGATATTGCTTACGGAATTCCTCATCTTTGTGCTATCACGGTCTTTGAATATTGACAGTATTTTTGGGGCATTTGGCATTTTTCTTGCACCCTTCATTTTTTCGCACAATAACAATTTTTCTAACCGTATTATCTCTCTAAGTAAACTTATTTTATATGCGTCAAATTAAATATTCTCAGGGTTTATTTATATTACTGAATATAATAACACTCATACATAATAATGAATAATACTAGTATACATTATGAATGCTGACATTATACATGGGATATCACGCTTGTATAAGTTTATGAATCTTTGTAGTATATAACCGGAACATCTCAGCAGAAAGCGACGAGCTCTTTTCTCCAATAATTAAGGTCTACAAAATAAAAAATCTGTCCAATTTTCAACAACTAATATTCGGTAATATGCGATAATGTGTTACCATGTTTAGCTTTATGTTGCTGTCAATTTGTACATGCACATGATTTAAATTATCGCGTTCTTCCGCTAAATGTTGTAGACTTAAATTTATTTTGCTTACAAGCTTCCTTTCCTATGTTTTACATAGGCATTCTTCCATGATATTAAGTAGTTTAGACATTATGCATAACCTTTGTGTGTTCTTTCTCTTTTTATCTCAAATGCACTTACCTTCGCATGCTTTGGTTGCGGGGATATTGATCCATGAGAATACCGTTGATGGTACCCCCACCCTATGATGAAGAGACGGAGAGATCTCTTGGACAATTCACTTGCCTACGTCGTGTAGTGTGATAATACTGGAATTAACTTGGAGCAAACAATGTAGATTTGGAGAAAATTGATGCCACATTTTGCTAAGACAGCAGAAAATGCAGGCCGGCTGGTTCGATAGCGCAAATGGTCTAAACACGCATAGTAGCAAATTACTGTTTAGCACGCAGTATGTTGTAAGAATAACAAGAGGTACATGCATTAATCAGCAGAAAACTCGAATATTCTTGTTATGCTTTTTGCTGACTCGGTTGCAATAACCTCATAAAATGATTATATTTCCTCTTATGTGTTTTAGCTACTAAAGGCATGATAAAAATCTCTCTCACGTTTCTTATTGTTATCTTTATTTGTGAGTTAATATTTCCTTTCGAATAAATGAGATGAACCATTAGGTGTGCAATTCGAGAGACATTACTTTGCACCCCGCGTTTCCTGTCAATCTATTCTGCAATAACTTGACATTTCATGTGTGCACATTTATTAGCTTCCCTACAAGACAAATAAACGTTTACATTTGTCTTTTTTTCGCTATTGATAAATGGATACTGCTGCAATTATCCGAGGGAGGTATCTGAGTAAAAGATTAGAAACTCGGTTCTTAATTTTCTACTCAGTACCGAGATTGTGATTTCAGCCAGGATATTCATCGAGGACATTGTGGGTTACATGGTATTATTGTTGCAGAAATACTAGACAAGGATCACTCCGGATGCAGTAAGCCCCGTGTGTGCAAAGTATGTTACAACAATATGAGTGAATATGTCTTAAATGCATAGAATTACTAGCCAGAAGTTGCGGAATTTTATATTTATTTAGCATCCCAAGTATGTCAAACGTGAATTGTAAGTTTATTAGTGGTAATCTCTATTAGAGCTTTATATATTTTAGTCGACTTTTGCTTGTCTAAGTGACATTGTCGGTAAATTGCGCTCTATAATACCTAAGTATAATCGTTAGAATATGGCAAATCACAAAACAGATGGTTAGAATTCATTGTTGATAGCTAAACATTTGTGTGAATTTTCACACATGTTGAAATTGTCTGAAGAAATGAAATGAAAGCTATGTCTATTTTGAATCCATAATCAATGCGCTCTGATTTCTACTCCATTCCGTTCGACATCGGAAGCCGTAACAAACCAAGATTACGGATCCGATACCTATGATTTCGTATAAAATACAAATCACATAATTAACAGTAGGTTAGAAGATATCAATTATGCCAACCGATTGATGAATACTAAAGTACTATTCTTGGATTACCTGGTTCACAGAAATAACAACGGTAAACACAAACATGCGTACATCGAAAGTAAGCACAAATATATCATAGAAACAATCCATCAAAACGCAAGGAGTGATGCAGTCAATACCTTCGCGACTGATCCGAAAGACGCTACAGCGAGGCGGAATTTAGGAAAAAGGAAGAGAACCATATATACCCGGTATTACAAAACAGTGTGTATCTAAAGATTGGGATAAAATAGTCTTGAGCATAATAATGTTATCGCAACGCGGATAGACAGGTAATGCTCCGTAACCTAAGAAAGTCTGAGTTAAGGATGAGAGTGCTACAAACGCATCCAATCCTAATGGCATATAAACTGAATGATAAATGGAGAGAGATACTTCCAACACTGAAATGCAAAGTTCAACAAGGCAGTCAGTGCGATTTCATATAGAAGATAGACTGCACACAATGATATATAAACTTCACCAGTCAAACGATAGCGGATTTCAACAAGGATAACCGGGCATATCGTATATAGAGTGAAGGTAGACATTTACTGGTATTCATACAAGAAGATTAATTAAGTCATGTTATCGTCTTAGAGAACGTGAAGAGCCCAGCAGGTGAATAATCGAGGCGAGATAGCGAGTTCTTGGAAACGTGACATTCTACAGCTAATTCTGTCAACGGCCGCGCTGAATAAGTTGCTTGTTACACAGCACTGCTAATGAAAATTACCAGTTTAATCAACAAAAATCTGACAGAAGTCCACATTTTAATTTGGACGACGATGTCAACTGCGTGTGCAAGTGTGTCAACCTCAAGAGAAATAATTTAGGTGGTCAAGTGATCGTCAAATTTACGAATTCATACTGAAGGCTGTTCCACTAAACAGATAAATCATTCTCACACACAAATTAATGATTCCTAGCATGCCGCTCTGCTCCGTTACATGCTAGCACACTGATGATATCAATCCAATGGTTTTGAAACGATTGCAGCAAAACCGTCGCATTCCGCGAACAATTCGGTCACCAAATTGAAAACCTGCATGTCCTATGCACATTCATGTACCCATGCCCTGGACTTGTTATCACAAATCGCGAACGTTAACATTCCTTGGACTAGAAGTGTCCTTGCTTCTCATTGCTTGAGTAGACAGTAAGTTCGTATGCATGTCGCAATATATGAAACCTTTATTCATTGAACCGTTTATGTCCAAATACTCGTGCTGTTACCACGTCGCTACTCTACTTATTTAGATGCAACGGTTAGACATTGCACGCTGCAGTGTCGCTGTATGCTTCTACCTATGCTTATTTCTGGACGGTTTCCAAAAATAAACTGAACGTAGATTTTTCGCAAGCTTGGAAAATCAAGTTTAAGCATTTTTACTCTGTCTTGCCCGTTTTTAATCCATTTCTGATGATGAAAAAAGGAGAAGATTTTAAAAGTTATGTGATTGCACCTAAAATCACAATGTTATCGGTTCTCAGTCTTCCAGCAGTGCCCACCTTAAATGACGCATTAGCAACGTTGGATTAGCGTGGTTAGTTCTCGTGAACTCATACACATTCAGTTAACTGTCTTTTCAAGTAACTTAAGCAATTTTTGACACCTTGGAGAAATCAATCTGCTGCCTCGTACGTTTTGTTAAACTGCAACCATGACGAAGACGTGAAATAGAGAATTGAAGGAAAATGCTGTCAATAACTGTCATCGATACTGTCGGATTCTCCGATCAGTAAGAGACTATTAATTATGGATAAGGTCTAATGAGGCAGGGTTTAAATTTCTTTAACGATAAAAACAGTTTTGGTTGTGAAAATACCGAAGAAAATGCAGAGTTGACGGTGCTGTCCAATAACTGGATATGTTGCAACTGTGGTCAGTCGGGTCATTCTGCCTGAGCTTGTATCTCTCGTAATATTTCGTGATTTGATTTGTCCACAACTGCTATTTTGGCTACTTTAGCCACCGGTGCAGTTTTTATATTTAGAGTTAACTACGTTGAGCATTCGATACTATTGCGTCCTCATGAAACAACAGTAACCTCACCGGATATTCCATGTGTGTCCCAGTAACTGCAAACAGTAACATTCGTTTAGATAAGGGGCTTAATTTAACTGCAACGTATATGGTTGTGATAAATTATGATAAAGAACATTTGGCTTATTTGATCCTACACCCTTCCTTTGCATAACTGCAAGCCATGCAAATTCTCATGCTATAATGTTCTGGAAGGCATTGTCAGCGAAGTTGTAATAGAGCCGATACAGTTTCCGAATGTATTTATACATATTTTAAAATTTAAAATTGGGATGAATCTACTCGACTATGTACCGACTTACTCGTACATATTAGGCATATTATTGTCGATAATTTCCCATTCTTTCTAATAAGGAGTTGATGTTAATGCATTCAAGCTTAACCCTTTGCTTAAAACCTGCTGTTTAAAAGGCAAATTTTCTCATGCACCTGAATCCAGACTACCGACACTTAAAAGGTTTCCTCATACAATTTGGCTCTTATCAGTAAAAGTTTTTGTACTTGGGCTATAGCAGTTCTGTGATAAACCTATTTTGCTCTCTTATTATCTAATATCAAAGGATGTGTCACGCAAATGAACGAGATGCGCATGTTGCATTTTGATCCAGTTGAACATGAAAATCCTTACAAACCTATTTCAAATGCTGAGTGACCTAGACCTTTGCCTGAATGCAGAAAGTGCCAGTTCACTTTAATGGATTTGAATGGAAAAAACCCATTGATTGATCAGAAGTCTGTGTAAGCGAACATATGTTTTCGGTAATTCTTCATCAGGCTTGTACAATTACATGAAATGCAAACTTTTAGTATACAGACCCAACGGGTCGTCAGTCAACCAAATTGATCTTAGTGCGCTGTGACACACCTTCGGTTAAGTTACAGTTGTATTCTTGCCTTTGAATTGTGACGACACATAGATAGGACAAACATTAGTTAAGTAAATCTGTACTGGATGAATGCATGCAATTTGCCTACATAGCGGTAGATTGTATAGGCGATGTTTTATTTTGGATTAGTTGGATGCATTTTAGCATACCAGAGATGTGCAACTTTAGTGGGAATTGTTCGACACAAATCGAGGTAGTGTCTCCAGTGCACAATAGCCGGTAATTTGTTAGTCAGCCAAAATTCAAGCAAAAAATGTCCTACATAATTTACTCGGTATTCTGAATTAAAGACCCTGATTGACGAGGAGCACGAGCCACTCGAAATTGAAGCATTATGGCGTAGTCAGTCTTCTTCTGGTTGCGCTAAACCGTCGATGAGTGGAAGAAGCGTAGCTTTCGACTGAACGTTTCCAGAACAAAATCGGTCTGGTCGGAGTCTCTCCAGACGTTCCCTGGATCAAGCAAAAGCCAGCGAGGCTGAGCTTAGAAACGTTCCGGTTAAACACCGCAGCCAGTACCGTTTTGTCTACGTCGTCTCCCGGTCTCACGAGCATGATGAATGCAAAGCAAAAGCAAACGACCAGTGACAGTGACGCTATATCCATAGGACTGTTATTGAAGGAAATTGCAGTTACTGCTTTCCCGAAGCTGCCGAAATCCGAAAGCCACAAAGGGTGCGACCTAAGGATAATTAATCTTATGTTACAAACTTGGTGAATGACACTTAGGCTACTGGAACGCTGTAGTTCACTTAGGAACAGACTACCAACAGACCACTGGTTTACAGCGGCGAGCTAAATTTTCGTCCTTGTTAAGCACCACCACAGCAGCCAAATGAAATAGTCCGGTGCTCCGAATCTACAACTGAAAGCAAGTCTGAAGGAAGTGAGGATCTTCCTTTGCAACCCTGCAGCCAAACTCCATGCATTGTGAAAACTGATTTGTCAGACGTGCTAAGCACAAGGAACTAAACCCCACTCCAAGCGACTTGTCGATAATGCTCTAAAAATCGGCCAGCAATCGATCATAAAATGCTTGGCACAACCTATCATTCTAGCCATAAGTGCCTCGAATGGTTGCTGAGAACCAAACATCTTTCTTGAATGTACAGGAATGCCCAGAGCCTCCTCAAGCAAATCACCGAGCGCCGGTTGCGCCAAGAAACATAGGCGTAGGATCTCATCTCCATAACCGTGGCTTGGTTGTAATCAGGGCTTATGAATCCCGATTTCGCGATTATCTTATGTTCTCCTCTAAAACAATCGTCCCAGCAGTGCAGGTGGTGCTATTCTCTACTATCGTAAGGACTTACAATGCGAACCACTGTATGTTCCGGAGATGCGGGTCATCAATTCATTATGGTGCCGTTTGCGTCTCAGATAAAACGATAACTGTTTCATGGCAGTCGTCTATCTTTCCCCAAGATCTACTCTGGTGATGGATTCTAACCTAACATCTTCACAGACAAAATGCTTACTCCCAACTTACAGCTACCTTGTTATTTGCGGCGACATCAATGTGTACTACTAGAAAAGCTGGGAATCACTCTGCAAAACATAAAAGGCCAAACTGCAAGAACTTATTACAAGCATCCAGCTCCACAATCACATCAGCTCACCTAAGAGTTGCAGAATTGTACAACAGTAACTTGTAATTCCATGGATAGTGAGTGGCGCTATATCACATCAAGTAACATTTATACGATGGTGTTTGCGGTCCCCCGTAGCTCAGTTGTCTCAATCATGGACTGTCAACATTCGGGTAGCGGGATCAAGCCCTACCCTGGTCCGATGACATGTACACTGCTGACGATTCTCGAAAAGATGAAACATGCTACAGTGGTTTTCCGGGCGTGTGACGGCTGTCTGAGTAAGCCTAGATGTGATGAATTTCTACCCATTACAAAACATCACTAATTGACTTCGTACTTACAAATGAGGAACTAATATTAGACAAACCAATTACAGCACCCCACTAAGACTACGCGATCATATCAGCATACTTTAGCACTACGCGTGTTAAGCTGAATATCTTGAGAAACACACAGAAGTAACAGGCAATACCAAAAAAATAAAACATCCTGAATAACATCAGGTTTCTGATTTTCATGGTCACCACTCAGTCCGTTAAGTATTACAGAGGAAAATAATTTGTATTCCATGGGTATCCGACTCGTTCTTCTGTGCTTGTCGCATTTCAAACGCAAGACTCCGTTGATGTTTGGGACAATGAAGGCGCAGCTCCAGTGGTTGGGACAATTTCTTGCACCCACATTTCCACTAGTAACTCGTGTACATCATAAACTACAGCATTGCCATCGAATTCAAAATGACAGGATGATGATCAGATGGCTTTGCGACTTTCTGCAACTTCAACAGCCTGATCTCACGTTCGACTTCTGAGCAGGAGGGCGGATCCAAACGGAAAGCTCAGGAAGCAGGGCGATCGCTGGTTGGTGATGTCTCTATCAATACAGCTGATTAAAATGTTTCTTAACACTCAGTCCAATGCTCTAAACGTTTTGGCAAGTCTGCTTAGGCTGTCCATTCTCGTCATAACCATTTTCAACAACACCAAGTCTCTTGCTGACCATTTCCCCTATCAGATCATAGCATAACACAAGTTCCAAAATCTAAACCATTTCTGACAACACAGCAGACATAGTACGTGTACCCAATTCAATAATGCATAACCCTGGCTAGTATTATACAGTTTGAAGAGGTGAGACTGTCTGCGTATACTTCGGTCGAATTGAGCTACGTAGAGTACTGCAGCCATAACCATATTTGCTAGTCAGGTACTAAGTCCTCGTTCTGTTGGATGGTATCTATCTTTACGAGGAAGTAAAACTTGTCGAACATTAGAACTGCCTAGATCCTTAGTTGTTATTCACCCAATATACTCTTTCAGCGACAATTGGCCTCACTCGGAGGTCAAAGCCGTTGCAACCTCATTTGACTTTATCAAAATTTTATTTATTCTTCTGTACTGCAGTACGATAGCCCCTAGTACTTGCATTTGTATCGGGTTAGAAATTTCCTCTTTGCACTGAAGTGTAAGGTACCACAGCCTCCTCATTAGGGAGTTTACAGTATCCTCACTTATAGTGGCAACATCGTGTAATTGTGGCAATGTCCATCTTCATTCTGTTTTTGCTCTAGTGGTTTTGAGACAAATTTCCTATATCTTAATGTAGGGTCTTGCAGCAAAAATGTATAACCGAATATTTTATGTTCGTTTAAATAACCGGATCTTTTGAACAAATGGATTTAGTCGTTATTACTTCATTGTCTTGTGAGTTGCGAACTGGTAAATTCTCTTGAATTTTTTCGTCGGGACAGTGATTCCTTATGCAGCCTGAATAGAATGCGTCGTGGCTTTAAGTTTATCTACGTTAGTCTCATGACAATGCACACTAAAGCGCTTAATAAACTAACTCCTGTATGCAGTGAGCCTCTGTGAGTGTGGATAACTGCTAAAGACGTTTGTTACATCCCATATCTATGATGTACACATTAATTTAACAAAATATATGAGTGAAAGTCAGGCTGCTCACATTCCCCCTATCTAACCCTGTGGCTCATAACCGCATAGATAATTGTACAGAGAGAAATGTTTTGAATAACGTCTGATGCAGCTTCACCAATATTATTTAGGGTAATCCAACGGCTAAACTAAAACTGCATCCATCACGAGCCTTATGGTAATGGATATTACTCGAGTCAGAAATGAGGTTCAAACATCGTACTCCCATTAGTATCAAGCTCCTCATTTTCCGTGTATACCAAACACTTGGTTGTCAAGCGAAATCAGCCAGCAGTTCTTAGAGGACCATTTTAACATAACAGTAACTTGACGGCAATACGTAAGGTGTACTATGATGGTGCTTACGCCAATTCCTTAAATGCATGGGGAGGTACACTGCGTACAACGAAGCCCTGAGGAAATGCCATTGCTCACAATATAGAAACAATGAATAGCCGCTCGAAGTAGCAAGAATGATAATCCTGGTGAACCTTCCAGCTACCGTCCAATCAATCTCCGCCCATTTTTATCCAGAGCTTTGGAAAGTAAATATGCATAGGCGCTCATCGCATACGGTAAGAGTAACCACATGATAGTGTTACACCAATACTGCTTTCGCCGAAATCAGTTCCGTATTACAACTTTGTTGCTATCCCGTGTAACTTGGACGAAGTCAGTCGCTTCTACATCATGATTCGACGTCGTATATATTAACAATAATGCATCCGATCGCCTGAATCACTGAACTTTTCTTTACAACATTTGAAGATACGGAATCGATGATTTGCATAAGTTAGCCAAGCAACTTCCTCAATTAATGGTTTCTGAATGTGAAAGTCCCTAGATCCATCTTCTACCCAAAGGAAGCCCATTGTCAAGAGTTCTATGGATCGGTCCTGGGACCGTCTATTCCTGGCAGTCATGAACTCTCTTGCTAGGGAGCTCCATTTAGAATTCCTACGCAAAGGGTTTCGAGATCCTGCAAGACAGTGAACAATCACGACAGGACGTATAATTACTCATGCGAAAACAGGCTCCAGTCTAGCTTTACAAAACGCAAATTTCTGAGCCTACGTTATCCATTTGCCAAGTATTGTCAACCGAGAGAGCAGCAGCTGCAACTTGCGACGTAGGCAAGCGGCTTAGGAGTGATCATGCAAGACGCCGTTAGCTGCTCGCTGCATGCTGAAAATGCGTCTACAAGGGCTAATCAAATAATGTTCAGGAAGTTCGAGCCATCAACCTTTCCACGATTGATGAACACCTAGTTTTAGTCCGACGTGTAGCGCGTGATTATAGCTTGGCGATCTTGGCGTAAACTTGAAGCAGATGCATTTAAAACGTCATAACCTATGGTACCAGAAGTCGTTAGAGAATTATTGTACTTCTTCTACCAACACAGACAGCAAACCCAGGCTTGCACAACGGCCAACCGCGACACGTAGGAGGCCATGTTATGATGTACCAAACAATATATTAATCTAATCAGGTGTGTCGCCATATGTTTCAAGTCAGCCATAAAACCAGCATTAGTGAGACCACCAGCTCAAAATGACCCCACGCAACAGTCGGCTTGATTGCCGACAAACGCTTTCTACATTCGGCTATCCGCACCGTGGGAACGTCTTCCTTCTCACGTTATTTTCACCCTTAGATTAATGATCTTTAAATAACGATTGTCATACTCCCTAACGCATTTACATTAGGAGTCATAAGCTGATACCATCGGAAGATGACTTATCACAAACTGTATACTAACTAGCCCTCTCCGCTATCGGAATTTTAGCAGACCAGAGTCACAAGTTTATCTTCATGTAGCCCTTTCTTCCTTTCTATTTATTTGCATCCGACATTCGCCCTACCATACTGTCATCCCTCAGGTTTGCAGGAATCAATAAATTGACGTGTAGTAACTCTCTAATCCGCGCTAAGACTTTTTCAAAAACCGCTTTTTCACAAACATACAAATAACCAGTAGCAAATAATTCTACCAAACAGTAGCTTCTACATCCTGCTTAGCCTTAAGTACAAAGGCGCAAAGAAAGTAATACTGTCTCTCGTTTATTGTTTTACTTCATACTCCACAGCTCTGTGATACGCTAGATAAACAGCCTATTCCAAATATGTGCCTTCATCGATTGCCGCCGCATTTGTTTTTTAAAAGCACGGAATATTCGGACCTTATATTCCGTGCATGTGAAAGCAGCGCGCAAAGGATTGGTAATTGCATAAGATTTCATTACTTTCAAGATATTTTTTATTTTTTTCACATTTGTGTCTCAAATTAGGTGGACGTAGCCAAGGCCATGGTAAACAACATTTACTGATTTAGAGAACGGCTGCTGTTTCTTGACATCGGTTCTCAAATCGCTAGAACCTCAAAGGTTATCCATCCATTGACGAGCAACTTTTAAACATTCACCGTGCACTTTCCTTCTCGCAGTGCTTCGTACACAGAACAAGTAAAGCGTCATCAAGGAAAACAAAAACGATAGTCTGGGGAATGACATAAGAAGCATTGACTAAACCTACTTAGTGCAAAGTGGAATTCTTCTTTCAATGATAATCAAAAATGCACTTGACCAACTAACCATTTGATCCAATCCTCCTACAGCCTGCTACACTTAGTAAACACAACAAAAATCTGTTAATTTATTGGTCTTTCTAAATCACGAATACTTTCCATTTGCATGTGGGGTTAAAGCAGGTGAGCAAAAACAACCCCTGTTTGCACTGGATAACTGTAGCCTATGACGTTATTCTGATTGCATAAGAGAGTAAATTTGGCTGTGGAAGGGCTTTTGAGGTCAGCTCACCACGAAAGACCTGCACATGACCCAGCACCTGAGGCTATTGATGGAACAGCTTGTAAACTTTAAACGTGGAAGAAATCTTCTGTGTTTAAAAGATTCCGTACTTAAAATAGCGTGTGATATGCATTTCGGTTTTAAAACCACACGGATAATCATAATGGTTTTAAAAACTGTGACGTGTTACCCGATAAGGTTTAAGTTAATAGGGCCATTCCAAATACTATGCAACCTTGCTCACAATTTATTGTGCCAGCACTTAGCTCCGTGAAGTAATTAGTTGCTTACGCACTCATATGACAATATAATGTAATGCCTTCTCTCCATCCCGTAGGAACTTATGGGACACATGTAGCGCGTACTGCGTTAAAGCACGGTTTTATTTGAACTAAAATTCAGCGGTTGGTGGGTCTGAAACCATTATCCTCATTCTACAATTATCTAAGGGTCCTTACTTCTCGGATCACCGGTATTTTTCCGAGGTATGCGCAACTAAAGCTTTGGGTAGCGTCTCTTTGCATTGACGGAAAACTTAGTTTACGTCCGGCGGCAGCAAGGGCAGTTTTGGAAATATTATCTAATAAAATTTTGGTGAACTGAAGTGTTAATGACCAGAGTTGGAGACGTGGTCATTCTTGAATTTCCGTAAAGATACCGTTTGGACTATCAACTCGATGTCATTAACACATTACCTATGATAACATTATATGATAGGGCATTGGTTAATCAGAATTTTTCAGGTCCAGCTGCAAAGAATTTGGACGGTGATTTTGGAAAAATAATTAAATAAATATTGGGAAAATATTGAAAGTTGTGTAGAATTGTCGCTGTAAGACCCGCACAGACGGCCAACACACATCCAAGATAGTGCTAGACTGCCGTTTCGTCCAACTGGTAATCGTAAGTAGCGCGCACTCTCCGAAACCTGCAAGATTCGAGCACACGATCATACTCTTTCGAGTCAGCGACTATTGTCACTGAGCCATGAGCAACGGATTTTTGCCGCCATGACTGATATATAACTGTGATTTAACGTGGCACTTCCTTCACTGTCTTGCATATTAGGAAGGTGCAGCGGACAGGGCGGGCGACCATAGCACCGACATCATTTTCAATCCGCCACCAATCGAGGTGGTGTGTATGCTGCTTATCCGAAAATTGATTATTTGTGATTTGTAGACATTTAGTTAATGCATGTGTAGATTCGTCGTGGCTCCGCTCAGTAGTACGGACATTACATATCCCTTAATGTACTAGACAGATGTTTAGTCCTATTGGGCCTCCTCAGTATCGCGCAACTGCAGAATCCTTCCGGATTCGAACCCACGACATTACTTCTGCGAGTCAACGACATATGTCACTGAACCATAGGCGACGGCAGCTTGCCGTCATGACGTATAGCAAACTACGATATACAACAGGTCATGGTGCACTGTCTTGCATGTTATGAAAGTGCAAAGGACAGGGCTGGCACTCAGAACAACGACATCTTTTGCAAACCGACATTATTCCAATTGTCATGCAAGCGGCCAAGGCGACTACTTATTAACTGCAAGTATTTATGGGATTAATTGATTTTGTGTGCAGTTATGTTGCAAATAATATCAAAAGATTTCCACCAGTTATACAGAATGTCACTAGGAGGCCGCATTCTCCTAATAGGACACATCCTTAGCGTGCAATCACCGATTTATGCTGTATTCGAACGAACGACCTTACCATTGCGAAACAGCGACATAGTTCACTGAGCAATGAGCGGCGCATGCGGACCGTCATGCTACATATAACTGCAATATACAACTGCGCGTCCTCCAATATCCTGCATGCTATAAAAGTGAAGAAGACAGGGCTGGCCTCAAAGATACGACTCACTTTACAATCATTCAACAATCGAGGTGATATGTAAGCAGGTTAGTTGACTGTTGATTATTCGTATGTAGTAGGGGTTATATTGGGTATTTGTGTAGATTCGACGCAGTGTGACTGAGGCAGACTGCCTTCACACAACCAGGAAAGCGCTAGACGTCCGTTTCTACTCATTGAGATGACTCATTAGCGCGCAACCGCCGAATCCTGCTGGATTCGTACTCACGACTTTACTCTTGCGAGGCAGTGACACATACCACTGAGTCATGATCGACGGCTGAAGTGCGCAATGACTGATAGCCAACTGCGATATACCGCGGCTTATCCTCCATATCTTGCAAGTTATGAATGTGTAGAGGAAAGGGCTGGCTCCAGAACAACTACTTCCTTTCCAAGCCTCCACAAATCTCGATAGCATTAAAGCTGCTAATTCGACTACTGATGAATTGTGTGTTGGGACATCCATAGGTTTTTTAGATTCGTTGTAGCTAGACTGAGATAGACGGCTACCGCAGTCCAGAAAAGCGCTAAATAGCGACGTTCTTTAATACGGCTAGTCAGTAGCACGCACCTTCCGAATACTGCCCAATTCGAACCAATTACCTTACTATTGCGAGTCAGCGACATATTTCACTGACCTATGGGTGAAGGCAGCGGTCCGCAACGACTGAAATATAACTGCGAAATAGCGTGGCACATCCTCCACTGTACTGTGTGTTGTGAATGTGCAGAGGAAAAGGCAGTTACCCAGGAGCAACGACTACTTTTGCAAGTCACCAAAAATCGAGTTGGCATGCAAGCTGACAAATTGACCACCATTTACTTTTAAGTTGCAAGGGAATTTCTCTGGTTATTCTCTAAATTCGTCGCTATTAGACTTCTGCAAACGGCCATCACCATCAGACAATGTGCTAGGCAGCCTTACCGTCCTAATTTGTCTCGTCAATAGCGCGCAGCTGCCAAAATAATTACCGTCTCGAACCTACGAATATACTATTGAGATTCAGTGATATATATCACTAAACCATGGGAGGCTGCAGCGATCCACCATGACTGCTATCAAACTGGTTATTGCGCGGCTCATGCTCCACTGGCTTGCATGTTTTGAATGTAAAAGGGACAGGGCTGGCTGCCAGAGTAACGCCTTTGATTGCAGGCCGCTACCCATCTAGGTGGCGTGATAGCAGGCAAGCCGATTACGGCTGGTTTTTAAGTTGGTGGGTTTTTCTGAAGATCCGTCGCAGTAAGACTCAATCCAACAGCCACCACACATCTGCGCATGCTCCAGACAGCCATTTCGTCCTGTTGGGACTCGTCTGGAGCGCGCAACTTTCGAACCCTGGCGGATTCTAATCGACAACTTGACTCTTACTAGACATTGGATTATGTTACTGAGCCGAGAGTCAGGGCAGTAGATGGCCATAGCTGAGATCTAACTCCCATATAACGCTGCTCATCCTCCAATGTCTTGCATGTTATGAAGTTGCAGAGGACAGCGCTGGCCCCCAGAGCAATGACTTCCTTTTCAAGCCGGCACCAATCGAGGTGGCAGGTAAATGCTAATGCGAACACTGATTAGTTGTAAGTAGTAGGGGATGTAGCAGGGATTTGTGCAAGTTCGTCGCAATTAGATACAAGCAAATAGACACCAGACATACAGGAAAGCGCTATATATTTGACACGTCCTATTTTAACTCGACAGTAGCGTGCATCCGCCGAATCCTGCCGGATTAGAACCCATGAATTTACTCTTGAGAGTGAGCGACATATATCACTGAGCCAAAGGCGACACCAGCGGACCGACAAGACTAAGAACTAACTGCCATATAGCGCAGCTCATCCTCCACTGCCTTGCATGTTGTGATTGTGCAGAGGAGAAGAATGGCTCCCAGAGCAACGACATCCTTTGCAAGCCGGCACAAATCGAGGTGGCATGTAACTGCTAAGGCGAATATTGATTATATTTTAACTAGTAGGGGTTTATTAGTATTTTGGTAGGTTTGTCGCAGTTAGTCACATGCATCCAGACATTACACATACTGGAATGTGCTAGACGGCCGTTTAGTCTTATTTGGCCATGTATGGTGATCCGCTGCCGTCGCCAATGGCTCAGTGACTAAAGTCGCTGACCCGCAAGTGTAAGTTCGTTTAGACGAATCCGGTCGGATTCGCCGGTTGCACGCTCATGTCGAGTCCCAAACGAAGGAAAAGGCAGTCTAGCGTTTTCCTAGAGCTGTGGTGGCTGGATGCCTGGGCCCAACTGCGAATAAACTATAAAAAATCCTTATAAATCCACCTACTAGTTACATATAATCAGTAGTCGCCGTGGCAGCTTTCATGCCACCTCGATTGGTGCCGGCTTGCAAATGATGTAATTGCTGTAGAGGCCAGCCCTCTCATTTACACATTCATAATATGCAATACATTGGAGAATGAGCCGCGCCATATCGTAGTTAGTTCTCAGAAATGACGGTTTGCTGCAGTCGCCCACGGCTCATTGATATGTATTGCTGATTCACAAGAGTAAGATCGTCGGTTCGAATCCAGCATGGATTCTGCGAGTGCGCGCTAATTCCGAGTCCCAGTTGAGCGAATCGGCCGTTTCCCTCTTTTCTGGATGTGTGGTGATCGTCTGTCTGCGACTAAATTTGACGAATCGACACAAAATTATGTCTTTATTCTCGACTGTGTTACGGACTCTATTAATTGCATAGCCATGCATATTCGGTCATGTGCGTAGGTGGGTTTAAAGTAGATTTTGAATACTTGCGTGCTGGTCAGCTATGGTCAGCAGTTGAAACAACTCAATATAAGGAAGAGATATGCCATGTATTCGAGTGCATTTTGTGATGTTTGACAAATGTAGTCAATGAATATTTTACACGACGATAGAGAAAAGCCCATCAGCTCTCCAGCATTGGTAAGTGTTAGTACGTACTTTTATGATTTCACTGATAACTAGAGCTTTTACTTGAGTAATCCGAATTATATTCAACTATATATATTTATATACTTATTAAATAATCCTGCTCTTCACAAAATTTAGATGCTCGAAATGTTAATGGTTTCTGATACGCTGTTCATGCGCAGCGGAAGACAGGCTATAGCTGTTTTTATCTAACATTTTATTAAAGCTAACTGACACACTTGCTATGAGCTAACACTTATGTATTTCTAAAGGTATTGCTATGTCCCTCAGGTGGTTATTTCATCTAATTTCTGGTAAAGCCAGATAACTGGAACTGAGTTCCGTGATAGGAAAAGGTTGTTGTTATCCGGTGAAGAAAGAATTATAAAGCATCTTCTAAAATGCATTGTACATTAGTGGAACAAAATTACTAGCTTTCAATGCGGAAGTATTTGAAATAATATACGCAAGTTAACAAGCCAACTGTCATGGCTAGGATACTGGATAATGAAGACAGCCACACATAGCGCGATCTTGTAGGCGTTACACAAGCTTGCATCCTACAGGACTTCCGGGAGTTCTGACTAATCCAACATCCTCAAAGTACTCTTTGTGAAGCACCATGTAGAATACAAGATTCCGCTTAAAAACTAGGAATTAACCGCTCCTGTTACTGTGAAGACCCCCTGATAGAACGTAATCAAAATAGTTTATGACCTTTCTATCAATCATAAAAACCTTATCTCTAATTCATACGTCGAGAACATAGGACGAAACATATGATTGCCTGAATTATTCTACATGGTAGAGCCGCGTTAGGACGTTATATTAACTTAAAATATGCGGGTCCAGCTTAGATGCCTTCAATTATGTTAGCTCTTTCCCCTTTCTTTTCCTTGACTTTTGTAACGAAAATTGGTTCGATAATCTGGCATCAGGAACCATTACCTTGACCCCGTTTGCAGGCTTCTAAGTCAAAAGAATTACCTGAATGGGTATTCCCAATATTTACACTAATCATAAGATTCCCGATCGGCTGAGGGAACGAATTATTCTTGCTGCCAAGAACATAACAATATTATTCATTCCAATATTATAAATGTGGCATTCGTATTTAAGTCCGTGGACAGTGTTGTTATCATATGAAGCGGTTATTTATCCAACCGAATCCTTTAATTCGTTCCATTTTCAGTGATGCCACCGCACCTGCTGATTTTGAAAATCGGCAAACCAACTATCATGTTGCGGAATATCAACAATGTAAACATTTTCTACGACACGTAGTTTGCAGTAAATTTATTACAGAGCAATTTTGTACATGCTACAATCCTGACCGGACCTTAAATTTTGATGTCCTTATTCAACACATTCTGCTGATCCCTATTAATGCACTATTTCAATTGTAGAGATTACAATTCCAAACTTTTTTATCGTTTGTATTCACAAACAACAAAGCTCAGAGCCAATATTTGAAAGTGTGCTGTTTATACTAGCGTACGGAATGTTTCTCACATGGACAACTATTTATTTGGTGTTTTAGATTTGGAAAGCTGGACTATCCTTATATCAGCATGGAAAAGGGAACAACGAAATACATTGTATCCCCGATGGTATTAGGATACTACATGTATGATAAATATGAACATATGCTTTTTTCTCAGTTTCATTTAACTGAACCAAACTGTTAAATTTACCGCACAGAGCCACAGCTACCCGTGGTCGGTTACAGCTAATGTTGATATAACGGGAACTGACTGCAGCTGGTTATGATACGCAGAAGTTGGAGATTTGTGTTAGCAGTATTGCAACCAAGTCCACCACTCACTCTACCGAGTAGGTAGGTTGCCGTTTTATCATGCATTAGTAATTAGGGTCCGAACAGCGTTCGGATAAATGCCATGATAAAATACATGTTCCCTAAAAAACTTGACGTGCGACCCGGTGAACCTCGATGCTTTTACAACTCGCCCTACATCCGTCAGATCCATGTTCTAAGGAAATCGGGTTCTATGTTATTAAGCAGTGCATTCTGAAACAAGTGGCTTTGTAGCTTAATCTCATAAGGCATTAATTTGGTTGGTGTATAAAGTCATATGAAACTCAATTGTTTCCTTTCATCACACTGTAACGTAAATTATGATATTTCAGCTTAGCCCCTTACGAAATGGTTTTCGGGTGGTATCCGTGTATTTGAGGTAGTTCCGGTCATGTAGTACATTTGGATATTGCTGGCTTTCTTTGCATTATTAAATCAATGAACTACTACAGTTGCTTTTTCATCATCATTTTAACAAATTTGGCAGTTCAACAGTTTTTATGATGAGAATATATTTCACTTTAGCAAAATTTCGTAATTGAAATCGTATAAAATTTCGTCAAATTATGCTCTACCCATTTGCAGCAGTACTTCAATGTTGTGTGACGCTCGTTGCATTGAGTTCGTCCAAACAAATTGGACAATGCATGTATGCCACAGAGGAACTATTGCGATAACTCGTGGACGAAAACATTATCTTTGAACGCGGCAGATTGAGCGGCAAGCGAACAAGTCAAAACCAGAAAATATCGGTTCGAGTTGTCGATGCCGATTTGCTTTTACGATTTTAAATTAGACCATATTTCCTCACCGATCCTGTCTTATTAATCATCGTGCTACTATAAGCGGGCATGATGTGTCTCTGTGCCGCATTTGCATATGGGATTAATTGAGGGACATGCTGTTGCGCTTTGTAATCAGGCCTAATTATTTTCCTTTACTTGAATAAACGATCTCTGGTGTGACTACGAAAGATTCACGTATAACGGCAAGTACAGACAAAGCTGTCCTGTCTGCAACTTTATCTTTCCATAATGCCTGCCTCCCGATGCATTTTCGATAAGTCACATAATGAATCATGCCTCCGTTCTAACATGCACATCCGGTTTGTTCAAATTCTGCGCTCCTTATTTGATTCAAACTTTTCTTGCTCTCATTTCGTTATTCGCATCTAATACTCACCATCTCATGCAGCCAAGCCAACTCTGAAATTCTCACGTCTGCATGGAATTAATGAAGGCAATGTAAACCGATTTGCTCTGCGTTCACGTTCGTATAGCGTTTTTTGTCGAGGTCATAAGCGTACCCACCTGACGTTGTTATTAAACGGAAGAGCCGGACCACACATAGTTCAAAACTTTACTCTTATTTTTCATTAGGTGGATGCAAACATAACGAAAGTAATTACATAGTACCTTTAAATCAATTTATTTCAGCATTTACTAGTATCTAAGCCATTTTATCAACGAGGACGAAGTCCCTCTCTGGCATGTAATTATGGAGTTCTACAACCGTAGAGTTCTGAAGGTCTTTTGAGCCACTATTAAATCTTTGAAGATGTGATTTTGCAGGATATTTCAAAGTGAATATAAATAGGGTATTCAGTAGTACAGAGGTCCGGTTAGTAAACCGGGTGAGTTATTGTTTACTACCTCAGCTTGACTAACTTGTACGCAGACACGGAGAGACAAGTGATTTCCGTCAAGGGCAACAATTGTTCTTTTACGGGAGATAATTACCGGTGCATAAATGATGCAGATTGGGGCGTATTTCGTCTATTTCCTAACAACATTATCTGTTGGATTAGTGCGACCAGAGTAAAAGAATTTGTAGTGAAGAATTCTATTTGTCAATCAGCAAACGCTAACAAATTCTTTCTTATTATACAAATTCAGGTTTTTTAAACGTTTTGGAGCTATATAACTGGCAAGCTAAAATCTTTCTTTTGAAACACAAAATATATTTCTGATTGTGAATATCAATACGAGTAGGAATCAGATAACCCTGTCGCATTACAATCGCTCAAAGCAAAGTCCGTGATTTTCCTCAATATTATGAAATTCCCATTTGGTGAAGCTGTTGACCGAAAGTCAAGTGGTCAACATTTATTTATTTCACAGTTAATCCACTTGGTTTATTTGGGTCCGATTTATTAACACATGTCTGACGGTAAGCGAGCTAATAAGGATCTCTTCTACTCTCCTGAATTTCAAAACTATCCTCTCCGGTATGCAATTTTAGGATGCAATATTGAATTGTACGTTTACTGACGATCCCACGATCTAAGGCTCGTTGATATTATGAAGTGTTTATCACCTTTGTGCACCGTTTTGTAAGTATACATTAAAACCGAATGAATTAACTATCTTTCTCTCAACTATTAGAGAGTCTAAAGCAAGCAAGAAAAACAAGTGAGGCAAAAACATTAGCGTAAATCGGTTGATTAAAATTTGCATTCACAACTGCGTGTTACAGTCAACTGCCTGCTACACGAATAAGTGTGTTTCCGTTGGCTGTTATGGGGATCGTGAAGAACAATAGATAGCCAACAATAATGTTAAATCGGGGTATTTAAACGCAATAAGTAGAAAATACAAACTCTCCAATGACTGTGGTCATGAACTCACACTGCGCAAGATAAGGTTACTGCAAGTGTAACAATCCAGATTTTCGAATAAGTGGCTTGAAGCTTCGGTAACTCGAGGGCTTAGGCACATTTAACTTGCACAAATATGTTGGAATTACTAAGACACATTTGGATCACTTATGACATTATAAGTAGAAGACATCTGACTGCCAACCACTGGCCTCCAAATATCTTGCTTTCATGGCTATTGTTAATGAATTGCGATGGAGCATCGCTCAAAACTGATATCTTTACCAAAATATAAAACCACGCAAGACAATGTACCAGAATCATTAGAAGGGACATCAGACCGCCTTCTCAAGCGGTCTCGCTGCGATGAGCAAAAGGAGTGTTATTCACTGGAGGAGAACATTAGTAATTACCCTTAAATTGCTTGCTCATTACGGAATATGTTCAACAACTTATGCTTAACCTATCAGATAACACAAATAGTTATCAATACTAAAAAGCAAAGCTTTGGATTTACATCATGGATTTACATCACATCTGAATTTTACCAGCACAGAGCGTTACAATTTCTAAATGTTTTCACGCATCAAATCATCACTTCATTCTGGCCAACATTCCCAAAATAACAAAATTTTGTCAACAAGAAGTAAATAGATAATAAGGAAAAATCGTGAAAGATGGATGGCTCTAATTCGGAGTAAAATTCTCGGGTATATGAACATACCCGTTTCATTTAGTAGAATTCCTGAGCGCTGCTTGTAAATTAGCGCCCTTCAAAACACCAAATGCTTGTCTTGTATATTCTTAGTTAAGCATTACATCGAAGATGCATTCGATGAACTCGAAGGTTTATTTTTATCTGCGTGACATTTGTTTACATTTACGAACCCCAGAAACGGAATTAACGATTTTTTTATTATTCACAGTTCACATCGACGAGAAGTAGTTTTTGATGGAGCTCGCAAGATATAAGCTGTTTAATTTTGTCGTCAGAGTAAGATAGTTCGCTAGTTTTCTCTAAATTTATTTACTTTATGGCTATTTCCCATGCTTGTCCAAACTCTGAATTTGCAGACTGATTTAATGCTGCTGAATCCTGAATACCTTGAATTCGATTTGTGTATATATTCCGAAGCAGTTAGCGGGCTTGTATTGTTTTGATTGCAAATTACAGACTGAAGAACATAGTATAAACCCTAACTAGGTTATCAAGAAGTCTAAAAAAATAACAATTAACGTGTCGTGTCTTATGGATGCAGATCTTATTGGACCGTGGCCTGAGGCATAATGAGTGCATTGTTTCATCTTGCTTTATGCTGGATTACTTTGCCAAATAGTAAGAATTTACACAGTTTGCACAAATCGGTATGGTTAATGCGGCAGTGGCGATCGCGAACCGAGAGGTTTGAATTTTGGAGATAACAGGACAGTT